>JAPDOI010001056.1:0-229490 GCA_029168955.1 Aplectana chamaeleonis | reverse complement strand
TATGTACTTTACATGACACCTGATGACGTCATCAGATGCCTATGTACTTTACATGACACCCTGATGACGTCATCAGATGCCTATGTACTTTACATGACACCTGATAACGTCATCAGATGCCCTATGTACTTTACATGACACCCTGATGACGTCATCAGATGCCTTATGTACTTTACATGACACCCTGATGACGTCATCAGATGCCCTATGTACTTTACATGACATCCTGATGACGTCATCAGATGCCCTATGTACTTTACATGACACCCTGATGACGTCATCAGATGCCCTATGTACTTTACATGACATCCTGATGACGTCATCAGATGCCCTATGTACTTTACATGACATCCTGATGACGTCATCAGATGCCCTATGTACTTTACATGACACCCTGATGACGTCATCAGATGCCCTATGTACTTTACATGACACCCTGATGACGTCATCAGATGCCTATGTACTTTACATGACACCTGATGACGTCATCAGATGCCCTATGTACTTTACATGACACCCTGATGACGTCATCAGATGCCTTATGTACTTTACATGACACCCTGATGACGTCATCAGATGCCCTATGTACTGATAGCCTGCGACCACTGGCAGTGGCTAGTGGCAGGAACGAGGAACGAGGGACGAGGAACGAGGAACAGGACACGAGGGACGCGTTACAAGAAAAAACGCGAATTTTAGCTAAGCTTCCGCCGATCTAACTTTGTTAATTTTCAATCGATTTGGCTCAAATTTTGTCAGCGGGTGTCTTCTATACTCTCTCACTTATATCCAGAAGGAAATCTCTAGAAAATTTGTTTTACAGGTTTTATTAACTACTTTACCAAAATCTAAGTGATCACAAGTGCCAGGCAAAACCAAACCTCTCCAGCCGCTTCGCGGCTGGAGCGATTGGAAAAAGTTTTGAAATATTCCTGAGGACGATTTGGCGTAGAATAATTTGTTTTTCGGGAAATGAAGTGAAATAGTTGAAATTATGATTTGGCAGTCGAGTTTGAACCAACTATTGATAAGAGTTGTGCAAAACGAGAGATCGCATTGTATGAGCTTATCCGTAGAACATATCGAAGCTAAATCACGCGTGATAAGGCAAGCAGTAAAGGCTCGTTCCGGAGCTGGAATGCCGCGGTATTCACGTATTAAGTGAAGTAAAATCAACTGTTTGTTCCATATCACGCGGGATTTTGCTTTGATATGTTCTACGGATAAGCTCATACAATGCGATCTCTCGTTTTGCACAACTCTTATCAATAGTTGGTTCAAACTCGACTGCCAAATCATACTTTCATCTATTTCACTACATTTCCCAAAAATCGAATCATTCTACGCCAAATCGTCCTCAGGAATATCTCAAAACTTTTTCCATTTTTCTTTACCTTCCCTTTTTAACGGAGTATATTTCTAATTTTTCGAAAAAATGGCCATGCCAAATCTTTACTTTTGCCAGGAACCTAAACTTTCAGGAATTTAATATTTTTATTACGCTCATCCCTGATACCCACTGTATCCTCCCAGCAGCCAAAATTATGCTGGCCTCCGGAGGGTGACCCGAAGTCACCTTTCAGGGCCGGCATCAGAATGCCGAATGAGGACTCTAGTGAGATGAGGCGGCTTTTATACCGGCTGTGCTCATGGTAAACACATCGAGACGTGATCAATCGTTTTATCATGTTTTCGCTGAGATGTTTTTACTTGTTTATAAATTTCTGAGATGTCAGCACCGGCGGTAATTTCACCCTTTGCGCTGATTGATATCCAGCCGCTCAACAGCTGATATGCATTAACATGTTAGCGCTGGCGGTATTTTCACGCTTTGCGCTAACGCCCCGGTCATAGTTGGATGAGCCGACGCCTCCAGCCCGGTCGATACACACAGAATGCATTGGAAATGGGATGCAAAAATCACTCGGTGTATCCCCCGCACCCCCGCTCCCCCAACACCCCCACCCCCGCACCCCCAACACCCCACGCACCACCCCGGTCGATACGTATATTTAAAATGATGGAGTGAAGTTGAGAAAATCACTCGGTGTATCCGACGCGGTCGATATCCATGCAATACGTGGATGACGGCGGATGAGAAAATCACCGGGTGGGCGGGCCTATGATAAATCATTGCGAATCACTAGAAAGCTAACCTTACTGCTACCTCCGTTACTTCACCGTACTCTCCTTCACTATTTCTCTGAACAGGTGCAATCCTGTTGGCCACGTAATCATCGTCATATCTAGTTGGATGCACCGAGTGATTTTCTCAACCTCACTCCATCATTTTAAACATGCGTATCGACCGGGTGGGTGTTGGGGGGTGCGGGGCGATACAGATGCAAATCGCACCAACTATGACCGGGGCCTAACTGATATCCAACCGCCCAGAAAATTCACCCTTTGCGCGGATAAGCTTTGATGACGGCGCTAAAGGTGAATTTGATGCCTAATGATAACAGAGCGTGATAAAGGCCGCTTTCCCCGAAGCATCAAGTCTCGAATTGGCACAGCAATTCATAATCTTCTGTTGATACGATGCTGGTCCCGCCGGGAGTTGTGCCAGATTGCATGTATGTCACTCATAACAGCGTTAAAGTTTGCCATACCTCTTACTGATTTCACTCAGCCACCGAGCTTCGTTCGTTTGAGCGCTGGCGCACGACGAACGCTCCAGCGACTTGACGCTTGCCGCTTGGCGTTAGCTATGGAGGGAGCGTTAGTGAAGTTCTGTACTCCTCCGGACCCCTGCGGGTACATATCGTATTGGTTGGCGGAAGTTAACAGGATACACTTTATTTTGAGTTCGATTCCAATGAGATACAGGCCATAAAACGGCCAAATTCTCACCGTCGACTGCGTACCACGCGCTGCGCGACTGCACGCGCGTCGGAAGCAACGAGTTTTGGCCGCCGCGCGCGACGTTTCGGCCGCCGCGCGACGGCCGAAACTCGTTCGCTTCCGACGCGCGTGCAGTCGCGCAGCGCGTGGTACGCAGTCGACGGTGAGAATTTGGCCGTTTTATGGCCTGTATGTTCCTCCGGATACCTGCGGGAACCTATCCATTCACTTGGAAGAAGTTCAGATTTGAACCTAGTAATATTTCACTCCATCTTTTGTCCGAGTTAACAAACTAAGTGAAACAGCCATAGAGCTTGGACTATCGAAGGGAAATTTCATCTGATATGGCACCCATTTTTTTATCACGATTTGTCTATCTAAACAAATGAAGGTTTTTGGCGATGGTCCTGTTGGGAGAACCCGAAGCCAAAACGGGATCCCATGTGGACTGAGTTGGATCAGACTCGATGGCAGCCCTCAGTGAATCGTCTAATATTAGTGGATTTCCTTCTTGTTCTTCGTCTTCCACAGTTCCATCGCAATTCTGTAATCACAAAAACCAGCTTTATAGATTTTCTCTAGATTTTTCGGCGATGATCAATCCCAACTTGTACAAGTTAGAGTGCAATCTTTGAGCTTCAAACACATATGATTTCACGGAGATTCTGTGCGCTATTTCTTCCCCCCATTTAAGCCTTTGCGATGACTCGGGATTTTCTTTCCATCAAAGTCTAAGCGCGAACCGTTTCCTTGCATTCATGGATGTTTGTCCCGAAAAACTCGTGCTTTTTCAAATCTACATTTTCTTATTTGCAAGCAGATAGGTAGAAATACTCAATTTTTGACTTGGGGTTATTGGTGCTTTGCGTCGTTTACAATCACATTTCTAGTTTTTTTGGCGTGATTTCTTTCCCGGAAGGAGCTTGATATGCGATATTGGGAAGTCGGAGCTGCCTTGCATCCGCATCATTACCCGAATATCCGTCACCATGAGTAGTTGTTTTGTGTGCGTCACTTTATCTAGTCCCTGCGGGTTCATCTCTCAATGCGAATCATTCTGCTGCTCTCTTATCGCTGTTTTATTAATTCCGCATGTTGCGATCGCGCTCGGCCGTTTTATCGTCAATTATAGTGCTTCGAGATGCTTCGAGCGTCAGTCGATGCTGTGTATTGCAAACACTGAAAAGCAAGAAGTAGGTGGTTTGACGATTGAAGACCCCCTTTAGGGCTCTGTATTTGACGGGTTGTTGTGTTCGATGAAAGAGAACGGGTGGCTCTGTGTGAAGTGTACGTACTGAAAGGAAGGGATGGGTTGGGAAGAAGTATTAAGGAAGCAGCCGCGTGTTTGAGGAAGCGGTCATTCCTTTGCTGATTGTGGGGAGAAGGCAAGTGCCAGCCACAGCTCATTGTTCTTCGCGAATCGGTTCGGCTTTCAGCAAACCTACCCTTGCCACATCAAAAGGATGCCGGCCTCAGTGTTTTGAAGTTCGGAATTCTTTGCAGAAATGACTTGTGGTTGATCTGTTGAGATTAATCATATGTATTTAATAGTTTTGCTCTATATGCATAAGGCAAACTTTAGAAATTTACCCAAATTCGGATAGTGAATAACAACGACACTATCAGTGATCTTCAACTTTTGCCATCTCGCAACTCTGCCGGAAAAGTTCTTTTCATGGTGATATTATTACATGCTGCATATTAAACACCCGCATAAAGTTTCTCTTCATGTGGTGCACTCTGACACCGCCTTAGTGGACTACGCGATCGAGCCTCACCGGCTGCGTGCGGTCTCGATCGCGTAGCCCACTCCTACGGTGTCAGAGTTTATTTTCTGATTTGCAAACACTTTGTGCGGTCGCTGTGATCATAGATTTTCTATCGCTAAATGGACCAAAATTTTCGGCGTTTAATCGTTTTTGAAATAGGTGATCAGAAAACTGAGGAGTTCCCCTTTATTACGATAGAACTCGCCGCGTTGTTGACTGAAATAGTCGTTCCTCCCTTCTACGCGTGTTTAGCGTTTCGCACATGTTCAACATAGAAGTCGACTTTCGATCAATTCCAAAAATTTTTGAGAGTGGTAGGAAATCTCTAGAAGTACCTATGTTTCAAGTATGACAGCTGGACGAAACCAGGGAAACGGAAACACTTGCAACTCATCTATTAGACATTTCTAAAGAGCTCTCGATTTTGATTATCACGATGATGAGGATTTTTGCTCAAAAACTACGGGTCAGTTGCTCTCTACACACCGAGGGAGGGGTTGTCTCGGGATACAGGAGGTTTGTACGATTTTAATCAGAGAGCCAGTCATTAGCGTGGTTCGCACCTTCGCTCACACCTAATTATCTGCGCTTGCACCTCCATCGCTAACGACGGTACCATAGCTCGTACAGAGGACTCTTGGCGCTCATCCAAGTGGCCCAATATTGATCCCATTCTGAGTCGAACGAGGTGCAGGCCAAGAACTTGGCGTATATTTGCCCAAGGTCCACAATATTTTTATTCGCTGTGTGCCACTCTGACCTACAACTTTCCTGTTGCTGTTTTCTTTTACACAATTTTGAGGTATTTTAAAAACCTATGGAGGTTTGGTTTGCATTTGATGAAAGTATTCGCATTGTTACACCAATAGCGATGCTTTTTATCATTTGTTAACCTGTAGTTAACGATGTCTTGCATTCTCTATAACGTCGCACAGATTTATGACTGTAATCATCATTTTTTGTAATAGTTATATGGATGTTAAGTACACAACGCTCCTTTGAGGGATTATGATCATTCCTATCTGGTATCTATATATCTCTATAATTGTCTATATTATTTGTTTTTTTTTTGAAAATATTTCCTATATACATACATATATACATATCTATACATTTAAGTACCTATATTGTGATTTCTAGAAAATATCGCCTATGGACATATTCTATAAATTATTGATTACCTATATTGATTATCTATTATTATTATTATTACTATTAAATATCTGCCATAACCAGCTCTACTTAATTACATGCGAATCCTACACGGAAATTTTATGTACACTTTACATTGTTTCTCATCAAAAACATGGGTCCCTACATGGTCGTGCCTGTTACGAATCGGGACATTCTCTTACAGAAGGCCTCAGCTTCCTCGTGATGAACGCCGTGGATGAAATACCTCGCCAGGAACCCAGTCGTGCGATATTCTCACTTTTCACAAAAGCCCTGCGGTGATATCTCATATCCCAGTATAGGTCACAGTAAGGAGATGTACCCCATTGTATCACGTATTTCGCATACCACATGGATAAGGTTGGAAACTTTTTTACTTGACGAGAATTATTTAGGGCAATTTCCGCTGAAGTCGGCGTCACGAAGTCGCCTTTCCAAATATGCTTCGTTCATGCTGGTTTAATTTTTTATTATTCATTACTTTTTTTAACATTATTTTTTACTATCGATTTACATTTTTATAAGTTTATTCTTTACCTTGCGCACTTTTCTGCTTGTTTACATTTTGAAGCACTTTATCATTTTGGTCACATATCATATCGATTTTTCAATCACCATTATAGAACTAATATTCTCTATCAATCATTGTTTTCACCAATTTAAAAATCCATTTTTTCATCAATACCTTCCCGTTACACTGCTTGCTCATATCTTACGCCACTTTGTAATTACAGCAGCTAATTATAAATCAATCCTTCAACTTCCTTTATAGAAATCACTAGTGGCTTAACACTTGATCCGCTCTTTGCGCAATCAATATTGTGCCACTTGGATGAGCGCCAGGACTCTTCTGCACGAGCTTTGCTGGCGTCGTTAACGATGGAGGTGCGAGCGCAGATAATTAGGTGTGAGCGAAGCTGCGAACCGCGCTAATGACGGGCTCCCTAATTATATTCGTACAAATGTATTGAGTAGCGTGGCGTTTCGAACTGCAAAATTAGGACATTTCCTCCCTCTGTGTGTAGAAAGCACCTAACCCTAAAAACAACTGCTCGCTGCTGGTGATAATCAAAATCGAGAGCTCTTCGGGATTGCCCCATACTTTATGTATTTCTATCACTTATCAGAACCGCATTCGAGCCACTCCGATTTGCACCTTTTTAAAGGGCATCTTGCGCGCTGGAAATCAGTCAACTTCTTTTCGTGTGCAAGCACTTTTAGGGCTGCTCAATATCGTTTACGAAGCATGAGGCGGAAAAAAAATGCAACTCCAAGAAGTTATGGCCTTCTGAAAGTGGCGGTGGGATCGATCATCTGCACTTTTTTCATCGAATGTTTGTGTACACAATTGTCAGACCTCCGAAAACGGACTCCACTCGCAGAAAGTCTTCGAAAATGGCTGTCGCCTAGACTCTTGAAAGCAGAAAAATCTCAAAAACCATTTCGTTGCGAAGTTCAAATCCACCTTCACGGTGTATTCTACCTGGTGTTCTCTCAAAAATAGGGGTTTTCAAGGGCTTCCTTGTAATTTTCGTCCACTAGTGAGGCTTAACAATGCAAAAACAAGGGAAAATATTACATGATTCTCTGCTTGTTCGGTGCCTTTCTAAAGGCTTCGGTGATAATACGTTCGCCAGACAACCTCTGTTCCAAATAACCTTAGCGGAGCAGCTCCCCACATCCGCATGCGGGAAGGAGGAACGATTTTTGAAGTCGACTACTCGGCGAGTTCTGTGGTTAAAAATTGGAGACCGTTATGTAGTACAATTCGAGGTGGAGATTCGTGAAAACGAACAGACACTGCGATATAATTGGAATTCCGCCCATGTCGGAGCGACAGGATTAGAAACCTTGTGCGTGTGTTTCATGCACCCCCCTGTATGATTCTGTGACGTCTCATCCCCAAAGGTGTTTCTCCTAGAATCAAAAATAGAAAGTGCCTTTGTAAGGACAGGTTTGGATTAATCCCTATGTTCGAGGAATCAAATGTGATTAAGCTAAGCTTCAAAAGGAAGGGTCACCCTTCATATGAGAAGCTTCGGGTACTGATTTGGATCTCTTGCTGGGAGTAAATTATCCACCCATTTTCTCGCCGCCGACCAATCACATCACCCTTCGCTGCTCCTGTGATAGGTCAACGGCGAGAAAGTGGGCGGGTAACTCCCTCCCAACAAGAGATCTAGATTAGAGCCAAAGTAGTTGATTCAATGAATTCCATTTCCTTCCGGGCAAGTGTGGTACATGAATATGAATGATTCAAAAACATTTTCTATCGGGAATGCTCGTAAAACCACATTTGAGCGGCCTTCACGCGCTGCAAGCCAGCAGTGAATTACCAGATGCATTGCCGAGGGTCGCAAGAAGGACGGCCACAGTTTGGCCTTCATATGAGGCCTTGAGACTCCAGAGGAGCACACTATGATATTGTAGCCCACATTCAGAAGGCTGTTTAGTAGTTGCCCCATAATTTCCATAGGCACATTGAGAGCTGGAGTCATATTTCCACGAAACGTTTCCACAAAGAATTTCAATTTCTGTTAAGGATCCGGAAGTGTTGTATGCATCCCAGTTGGAGCAGCTTGCTGGCATGGGTTTCACGAATCGAGCGCAGAACATCGCTGGTAATTTTCTGGAACAAATGCATCTTTGTTTAGTTCTAGGGCATATAATCTGTGATTGCAGCCTTGCGTGCTTCTTTCGGAGACTTGAATGCAGCTGTGGAACGTCTTCTTAATTCGCCATGAGTTCCTCATTTTATAACAACTGATAAATTTTCTCTTTTCTTCACTTCCTTTTTTATCAATGACTTTTGTTTCGCGCATAGCCCACTCCCCTCCAACCACTCTGATCGTGCCGTTTGTCATGTGGTCGTTTCGTTGTTTTATTCATCACTCAAATGTAATCTATTACCAAAAGTTATGCTGATGTTTTATTGTGCATCCTTATTTCTAAGTAGTAATCTGCCCGTTACCCCTACCCATTTCCTTTTCTTTTTTGGAGAAATCCAAACAATCGATTACGCTACGTATCGGCACTATTCTTCTGCTAGTTACACGAGGAGTATGCAAGGCAGTTCCGTAGTTGAACTGCCCAAGTTCTGTGATGATCCCCTTCTTGTCTCGGCCCTTTCTCGTTGTGTTTCGCCGCTTCAAAATGCTTCCTTGTCGCGCCGAATCGTTCCCAATTACTCGTACTGCTATACATATATTGCGCTGCATCAGTTTTCTGTTAAAGGGTAGTGTAATTGATAATAAATTATCTATGACATCTTGTTTTATAAGCGGTCGTACATCCGGAGTGGAAGAAAACGAACCCCCTGAACGCGAAAATCAAAGTTGCTGAGGACTTAGTGGTTGGAGGATTCACCGACTTAGTGGTTGGAGGATTCACCATTGTCTAACCACCACCATTCAAAAGTGCAACTTTCACTCCAAGCACGGCTCTTTCACACAGTCGGCACAGAACGCACTGATACTTTGCGTTCCCTATTGAAGGTTGGCATAAACTCCGTGTACGTATGTTATCACATATGACACCGAACTTGCGCCAACCTTAAATATGCAACACAAAGTATCAGTGCCGACTGTACTCTGCCAATACGTAGCTAGATGCCTCCGAGGGCGCGGCCTGTAACGCCGTCCCATTCCATGTAGCGAGAATTTACGGCTTTTAGCTACGCTAGCTAAAACCCGCATATTCTTGTGTCGACGGGACAAGGGTGCAAATTCTACGCATTTTCTACGTAAAAACGAAGGCTAAATTCTAAACATTGATCTCTCTGACCCTGAACCCGTATAATTTTGTAGCGAGAATCTACGGCTTTAGCGACAGCCTGTGTTGAAATGCAATCTTAAACCCGCGCTGGCTACGCGGAACATAGGGATGCCGTTTGTGCAGTGTTGGTCCAGTCATCTCACTGAGTGATTACTCGACTCTCTGTGGCTGGTCGTGGAGGGTGACCCCGTGTCGCTCTCTGGAAGACCTTGCTAGGGATAATTTTGGCCGCCGGGATGCTGCAGGCCGTGGGGAAGGAACGGCGATGCGCTCGATCGCAGCGGGGATCGCCTCTCTAGTACGGATCAAGACTGGGTGGGTCGATCGACAGAGTGCTGCAACGAGTATAAGCGTAGAATATGCGGGTGCTGTAGCCAGAATTTACGTAGAATATGCGGCCTCTGTAGCTAAAATTTCACCAACTGAGGCTAAACTTTCCGTAACTTACGTAAATTCCCGTGTCAAAATCAAGTTTCCGTGTGAGGCATCTAGCTACGCGCTGACAGAGTAGTTGCCATTCATAGTCCTCACCGCCTCCTCTGCCAGTGTTAGAGCGGCTTGTACGCGGCACCTTAGCCGCTCCGACATGGCGGTGCTTCCTTGGCGGATCTGTGTGACCATTCATATTTCCCACTAGAGTGGACCAATAGTAGTACTCTTAGAGAATCTTTCGCGCTAGCACCGTGATGCTCCCGCGATCCGCGTCCGTTCTGTGATAGTTACCCAATGGACCTATCCGTTGACTTTCTCGTGCTCGTACCGTGATGGTTTCGCAATCTTCACCAAGTTAAGCACGCTAGAACAGTGGTGAATCCGATGCGCGATGGTACCGTGATCGTTTCTCCCCTGCTCCGCGCTCTCACGCTGTGCAGATTTGTAAAGCAGCGCGAAATACGGCACGGACAATACCTTCGTGTTGATATAATAGGCAACACCCGTCCGGCTAAAACACCGAGAGGGCATGGATGCGGTACGATCAGGGGTGGAGGCTGGCCGAATCTCGCGATCGTCCCGCGATAGATCCGGGCTCAGTTCATCGCTGTTCCGCGATTTAACACCCGAAATACATAGATGTATAGACGCGATTCGCCCTCAGATTGGAACTGGTAGAATCTCGCGATCGTTCCGCGACAGCCCCGGGCTCGATTCCTCGCGGTTCCGCGGTGGAGCATGGCGGGAGCATCGATGAACGAACGCGGTACACCCTCATTTTGAGACTGGCGGAATCTCGTGATCATTCCGCGATAGCCCCACGCTAGTATCCTCACGGCCCCTACCTGAAACCGAGTAGATTCTACCCGTGAACGAACTCGGGGGATACTCGCAGAAAAGTCCCATGATGTTCACAAATAATTCCGAAAATGTATACTGCCATGCTTCAATGCTTCCCCAGGAAATACTATCGGTGGTTCCAGATAACGAATCGATAGCCCGAAATATAACCATACTTTCCCGATGGGTTCGAAATACCGCTATGAGGTGGGCCCGTTGCCCACCAGAAGATGGGTGAAGTGTTTTTTTTTCAAGAAAGTTGTGCTGGTAGAGTTTCTGATAAAGCCTGGCCACACACTTTGTGCGGACATTTCAATCGCTCATCACCAGCACTCAACAGGAGGGGAGTCATTTGCGATTACTCGCGATAAAATTCTCGAACGCATTTCGCGGATGCAAGACATTTTCCTTTTTTGTCTTGTGGACCTTTCGTTTCATCAGCAAGGCTTTACGAACCAGTTCAAAACTGGCCCCATCGAAATCAGACGAAAAGGAGTGACATAAAATGCGTGAAATTGGATGGAGTGTGGCAGCGCGAGCTGATGCCACTGTAAAGTTTCTAAAATAAAACAAATCAATCGTTTCGCAAGCCCTATCATAGAAAAACATTTTATTCTTCATTTTTTTTTTGCCAAAATCGCACCCACATTGGCAGTGACGGAAATAGCATCCCTTACCGCCTGCCTATAAGCCTCGCTGCTTACCTGTTGCTCCATTTGCTGCTGGAGGTGTGGGGCGAGATAGCGGTGAAAACTCCGAGGAAACGACTCGCCACCATTGGCACAGATCTCCACTTTAGGCCTCTTTCAGAGTTCGATCGCTGTGTGACGTGACCAAATGAAAGCCCTGCGTATCTATCTGGTCGCGCTGCGCGATCAGGTCACAGGCCTTTCCGACAAAATCGCGGGGAAAGTAGTTGAAATCGCGCGATTGGGCGACTGACATTTCCAGGTCGCCTTGCCTTACAGTGCATGGCGATGCGACCGGTCGCGGCGATTGTTTCACGTTCCTTCACTCAAAGGCGTCGATTTTTCCCGTTGTTTCAGTTTTTTTATTTGTTCTGCTCTTTCATGTGCCTTATCTAATCCTCGACTGCCCAGGTGCGCATTTGCATAGCGAAAGATCTTCTATTTCTTAGATGAATCCATTTTTTGGTTAATTCTTTGTTTCGCTTTGTGGAATTCGAAGGAATTCATTTGCTTTTTTCATCTATATAATTCCCACCCCGCACTTCTAAGGTCAGTGTTTTCTCTCAAAAAAAAACCTTTCAATAATTATTTGTAATGGTTAAGCGTTCATAGGCGGTGCTGGACTCGTTTTGAGAGCGAGTTTTTTTCGCTGTGTCCTTTTTTTCCAATCGTCTCGGCTTGTGGACTGCCTGCCATACAACTTTGCCAATTATGAATCTCAAAATGCACGACACAAACCATGAAGCTTTTAAATTGAAAAAAAAAGAGAAAAAAAAACAAAAAAAGTTCGCAAAATTTTTTATACATAGGTGCATAGGTATACAGCAATTGAACACAGCTGCAGTTAGCTTTGTTTATTTGCTGTATTCATCTGTGCTGGTTAGGCATCGATTAGGATGTGTACGTAAAAGCGCGTGATCGCCAACATTCGCGATTGGGCGTTCCAACTCCACCGTGTTCATTGGCCTTTAATCGCAGGCTTTGGGAGTGTGAATGCCCAATCCGTAGCTTCGCCGTGCACACGATCGCGTCACACGGCGATCGAACTCTGAAAGAGACCTTAATTTTGTTTATTGCTAGATATGGTGTGCTCAACTTAGATATACCTACTAATATTGCACGAATTGGTGGAGTAAACCATTAATCGATAGGGAAATAGCGGATCACTCCGAATTGACCTAGAAACATGCACAGATTCTCGAAAGCCCATACTTGGCTAGCGAGGCGGCCTGGTTACTGTCGTTCTCTGGGCCAAATTCCGGCCCGCATTTGCGGACTACGGCTATTGCATCATGCGACACTTGTTAATCGTGCTGGGATCACTTGGTCCCGGCACGATTCACCCTTCTCCTAGCGTGATTATCACGTATCGCATGATGCAACAGCCGTAGTCCACAATTACGGGCCGGAATTCGGCTCGGAGAACGATAGTACATAATAGCGGTTGCCGAAGTTCTTCGATTATTGATTTTTTTCAAAATTTGCAAATTTGCATGTTCGGTCATTTCTGCCATACAGAACGAGTTTCAGCAGCGAAACTTTGCTGCTATTTAAAGGCAGTGGTCACGATGAAAAACGTTATCGAAAAAAACTACAAAAATCAGCTTAGAGCAAAAACAGCTGAAAAACTATGAAGGTAGCGCGGTGAAAAACGGGCCAGAATTAGGGTTTCTAGGGCCTAAAGAAGCCAGTTCGTGCACACGTGCACAGCGCCGCTCAAAAAGATCGCAGTCTCATGCCGAGCAGTCTCTTCGACACTCAGAGGAGGAAATAATATCAAATTTACATAATAAAAACAGTTGAGCAATGAAAGAAAGCACTCAAGTCAATGTTTTCGACTAGATGTGTACATAAATGCGATGGTTGATTGATTGAAATTCAATTTCAAGCCAGCTGATGTTTTTTCGATTAGAGGTCATCAATGCCGATGATGTGGAGTGGGCTCGTCCACCATCAAAAGACAAGAAAGTTCAGGCTTCAAATTTGGCCCAAAACAGTGGTTTTTTCGCGATTTTTTCTTATAGGCCATACTACTCGAGACCCAGAAAAGGGTTTAGAGAGAAAAAGACGACAAGCATATTTGATCGCGACCACTGCCTTTAAAGGCAGTATTCACGATAAATTTCACTTCCGATATCTCCACGGTTTACGAAAGGTCTGGTGCCCTATATAGCAAGGCATGCTTGAAAAGGGCACGAAAGACACGTTTTTGAGCCAAAATAGGCCCTCTCTTGTTTACGTTGATTTTTGAGCGTGGAGGAGTGGACCGCTAGAAGGATGATACCTATCAGTGCAATGAAGCGATCAGCTCACTTATCAGCACTTCCTTGACTTGATCATTCCTGTAATCTGAGTCTTCATTTCTTCATTCCTAGGGGGCGGATCTGGGGCACCAGGCGTGTCTGGGGCACCAAAACGCTTGTTTGCAGCCGTTATTTTGCCACTCCTGGCTCGTTTTCTACCGTTCTTTCATCACTGGGAGCCTAGGATCCTTCTCGCCTATCATTTCACTGTGGAAAGTCAACGAGGAGGATCATCGTGAACGCTGCCTTTAAAGGCAGCATACACGCTCGCAAACATGGTCGAGATATGAGCATAAATAGGCCCGCACGGCCCCTACCATGTCGTCAACGACGTCTCAAGCGCTAAAAATCATCCAGGATGACAATATTTGAGCAATCATGTCTCGCACGCCCGTATTTTCACACCCCTTCGAGTAACAGAATGAAAAGTTAAACTTGAGAAAACATGTGATAATTGAGAGTGAAAGCACTATCGAATGGGAGTGCACGAGAGAGACAGCTCGATTTACGTGGATACTACATGTTTGTGCACTGATGAAATCCCCCATTTTCAAAAGCCAGCCGGAGTAGAGCGGCATTCTCGAACGTGGATGAGAGTTTATGGGTGATTAGACAGGTAATATTCAAGTAAATCGAGCTGTTTCTCTCGTGCACTCCCCTTTGATAGTGCTATCACTCTAAGTTGCCACATGTTTTCTCAAGTTCAACTTTTCATTCTGTTACTCAAAGGGGTGTGAAAATACGGGCGTGCGTGACAGGGATGGTCAAATACTGTCATCCTGGATGGATTGCAGCGCTTCAAACGTCGCTCACGACATGGTAGGGGCCGTGCAGGCCTATTTATGCTGATATCTCAACCATGTTTGCGAGCGTGTATGCTGCCTTTAATATTTACACCCTCTCCAACAGTGCTTATTCTGGCGTTTATTGATCAATTTTAAGAAATTGTTGAGAAAAACAAAGTTCAAACTACTCAGGCAAACTGGGGTGTCGACAACAGGTTGATAAGTTGTCATCTCATAAACCGCTCCCTGTTGACAAGTCAAATCGCGCGTATTGTCAGCCTGAGACCTGCCCGTCGCCCAGCGACGTCCGCCTGTTGTCGGGCTGTTGACAACTCGATGTGTCACGTTTAGCAGCCTATTTAGCAGCAGTTCACATCCTACAGGACTGTTTCATCTAGCTCAGGTACTACTTTACACCGACACGCGTCGCGGTCGGCACTCCGACACGGGTCGCGGTCGGCACTCCGACACGCATCGCGGTCAGCACTCCGACACGCGTCGCGGTCGGCACACCAACACGCGTCGCGGTCGGCACACCGACACGCGTCGCGGCTGGGTCGCCCAGCCTTCACTGGGGTCACCACCGGATAGGCAGGACCTCCAACTGCTGGGCAGGGCCAATGTACCGCAAACTTGGGTAATTGAACCGGCTGCGCTCACATCATTCACAGCATGCCTGAAAAATGCGTCGTATACTTCCCTTTTATCTAGAGCATTAGCTGTGCAACAGCTCGACATCGACCAGATCGTAAGGCCCTAGTTATACACCGGCGGGACGCTGCGGAAATAGCAAGACAACTATCACTTATATGCGCCCTAACTGTGTTCAGGCATGCCAAAAGAAACAGTGGTCGCAGAAAAACGCGCCGGAAGGCCGCACAGAGCAGTTATACACGCCGCGGCACCGTATACTGTATCCTTGCGGGACCTGCCCTGTTGGAAATTCGCCAATTTCCATCAGCTGATTATTTTTCAGATTTAAAATTGTTAAAACATTACCAAAACGACATAGCGAGCACTGTTATGACGAGAGGAATTGATTATTAGTGATATTCTGCAATTAAAAAGTGTCAAGCGAAAAAACCGATAAAATACCATTAAAAACGCCTGGAATTTTTTTGTCTGCAATATTGCGTTAAATACGAAACATTGCAGACGAGTCCCTGATTCACGCAGCAAGCGGCGGCAATGTCATCGCGAGACGTTTTCATTCAGCTGGTGTATAACTAGGGCCTAACTCGCGGCCACTGCCCCGCCGAATATCGGCGCGTTGGCCAGCGGTGATATATGGTGGGCGGATCAACCTGTTGTCGACGCCCCAGTTTGCCAGAGTAGCTGTCATTGAGAACCATAGTGTGACTTCACAAAACTTGTTAATAAATGCGAGTTTCACTCAAGTGAGATTTCTCGCAGATATTATAATCTAGTCCATGAATTGTTCAAGTGCCCAGTTGACTTTGGTAGCTTTCCCGTGTTGCTAAAAAATTGCAGGAACTTTGAAATACGCTCAGTCAACAATCTTGGTTTTCGCCCAATTTCGGTATCAAATTCGGAAACTTTGTTGAGAGCATAAAACTACATTACATAGAAGAAGATTTCCGCATTCAAATGGTATCGTCGTTCTCGCAGCCAAATTCCGGTCCGCATTTGTGGGCAATGTCTGCTACACCACACGATAAGATGATAATCATACCGGGATCGCTTGATTCCGGCCCGATTCACCTTTCTCCCAGCACGATTATCATCGTGTCACGTGGTGCAACAGCCGTATTCCGCAATTGCGGACCGGAATTTGGCTCCGAGAACGACAGTACGACGCACTTGGCTAAAATACGGAAGCTCTAAAGGCAGTGTCGGCGATAAATCTCGTTCTGGAGGTTTCAGTGTGAAACATTAAAGGCACTGTTCGCGATAAACTTCATCCTCGAATTTTCCATGACAAACGCTTCTCGTGGCTCTCAGAAGCAGAACAGCGTCGAAAAAACGGGACGAAAAGCTACCCAGGAGCCGCAAAAGGGCTTAGAAAAGTGGGCAAACCCCGCCATTGTGGGCAAGTCCCGCCTCTTCCCGCCCCTCGACGTGAACAAAGGAACACTCGAAATCGTGAGTTGAGCGATGGTTTCCGATCAAAAGCCCCGTTCTTCCATTCATTCTCAACTTCTCTCTTTACTTAGGTCAGCTCGCACAGATTGGCTGCAAAAGACGGAAGTTACAAGACTTGGATAACTCGTCCACCATTTCTCCTACCTCAATTTTTGAGGGACCATAACTCCATTCCCAGAAGGTCTTGTACGATTCCAGAAGCATCATTGGAATCAGAATGGGACCGGTTTCAAGATAGGCAAAAAAACAGAAAAGCGATTTTTATCGCGAACAGTGCCTTTAAAGGCACAGTACACCCTCAGATATGAATTTTGAGATTTTCATGTAATTGTGTAGAAGACCCCTCCTGTATAACACGTACCAAATGCGAGATCTCGAATCCTCCAAATAATCGAGATATAAGCGACCACCACAGGCCCGACCCCCTTCGTTCACCACCACAGGCCCGACCCCCTTCCGGATTTTCGACCTCGATATCGACTGGATCGATGGATGAATTCTTAACCTATCACCGTTCTTCAGTCCATTGCCGGACTGTCTCCTTATCCTGGCTCGCTCTTGCACAACGCTTGCGAATGAAGAGAAATACAGGCCTGAGACAACTCGTCCACCAATTTTTCACCCTCAAAATCTTGGCATCTTTGAAGAGCCATAACTTTGTTCAAAGGAGGTCTTGGACAATTTCAGAGATACCACTGTGATCAGCGTGTGACTTTCTCCAAGATAAGCATGAAATCTGAAAATTAATTTTTTGGGTGTCCTGTGCCTTTAAGTTGGCAGATGCTGGAGAGGATCGGGTCGAGGAAAGCATCGAAAACGGGCCAGAAATCTATAAAAACGGCATTGAAAGTTATTCCAGTACGCCTGCTTATCCCGGTCCGCCCCCATCCGGACGAGCTTGGGACCCGCGCACGTTTTCTATGGCAATTTTTGCCGAACAACTCACCCTCGTCCAGGCTGATCGAATCGCGCACATTTTGCGATTAGCGCTTGCTTGCTGAGCGTTTGAAGAAACTAGCAGTGCCAGTAGGCTCGTCCATGCCCTAACCGTTAGAAACCGATATTTTAGCTTATTCCGAATGTTTTTCTTCGCTGTTTCTTACCTGTTAGTTGCCGCACGACCAAACAACACCATTTTTGGGTCGAACTCGGGTGTGCCGGAGCTTTTCTTAGCATTCAAAAACTCCGACTTGGAAACACGCAGACGGCTGGGTCGCCCAATATAGTACAATACCCGCGCTAATTCTTGTAGAAAACGGAGAGCATTTGGCAATTTCGAAAATAACGTCCGACGCTTGTAACCTTCTTGCACAGGGACTTTTTCGGATTTTGAAAATGCTATCCCATTCCCAGCTGTGATGGCTATGTGTTGATATGCAATGTGGTTTTAAAAATCCTAAAACCGCTTTTTTCTTGAAGAAACAGCTTGCGATTGTTTCTGAAAAACGTCGCTCACGGCGAGCTGCGGCGAAATTTTGAGTTACGGCAGAAGTTATAGAAAAACAGAATCTTTCCTTTCTTGATAAATTAGACGCAAATGCATAAAGAGTTGAGCAGGTTCGCATATAACATACAAATACGATACAAGTGACTAACTGTTGCCCGACAAGAAACTCTCGCAATGCATGTACCCTATTTATGGGCCACAATATGCCATGTGCTCTATAATACCAGCGAGCTCTGAGCTCACTGCTTCAATTCTGATCCTATCTCGTGATCCTTGACAGTCAGGGACAGCATGACTTATCATCTATGTACTATCCACTACAACCGCTCACTTCGCATATTTCATGGTTATCGGCAGTCTGCGATAGCATGACTTATCATCTTCTAACAATCAACTACAGCAACGTATTTGGTATATCTCATGATCCTCAGCAGTCAGCGACAAAATCATGAACCGTCTGCTATCAACTACATCCACTTATTGCGTAAATATCATGGTTTTCGACAGTCTAGCGGCAAAATCCGTCATCTTTTTATCGTCATGATATCAGTGCACACGTGCCTCTCATGAATAAACATGAATGAATGAATGAATTCTGGAGCAACAAGCTTCGTATTCGCTGCTCCTTACATGAAGCAGCTAGCTCAAAGCCCACCTCAAAATAGTGAACTATGTAGCTTTAACACCGTCATTCCCTCCACCGGAGGACATAGCTCATTTTGGTAGTCCAATCGACCCACGTGAGTTGTGTGCTTTCTCAGCCTCCGAAGTTCTGAATCAAGTTAGATGTGGGCTTTTAGTATGTTACGTCAAGTATTTAGCCATCTTACATACTTCAAATTCACAAGCAACATACACTTACGTTACATGCAATTAACACTTTCGTAGCAAGAAACTTACTGCTATGTTATACTCAGGGGTCTTTGACTCCCCGTAGATGACGCGAGTTTGTTTTTGTTTTTCAGCATGGGACCAGTTCCACAAATGCGAGCATCGAATCTAGCAGGTATTATAACATCCTCATGTTAGGTGATTGCCAGTGTGGGGCTCGCAAGTAACTTATCCATCTATGATAAGACACAAGTAACACGATTTGGCCCTGTTAACTTGCAAGTAACTTGAATAAAAACTTCTGAGGGCTGAGGGATCGCCCCCCCCCCTTGTTCCTATGCGTCAAGAAAGGAAATATTTTGTTATTTGGTAACTCTTTCAATATCAACTCGAACATCCGCCTCAGTTTGCCGGGCGAGACGTTTTTGCGAAGCGATCGCAAAAACTTCTTTCGAAAACGGATTGTTGAAAATTTGAGCCCACAATGCACATTATTAGATAGCAATTTGAGCAGTGAATCCGGCTGCGTTTTCAGATTCTGGAATGGTCCCCGTTCAAGAAAGGTACGAGCATAGGACGTTTTTCTGCCCAGTTCACCAAATGATCCCCTTTTCTTACAAAACAGCGCTGGTATCGCACCATCCTGGTAGAATACTCGTTAGAAAAGATGGGAAAAGGAGGGTAGAAATAGCTTGTGGAAAAAAACTGGGGGTGAAACTAGTATTATCATACTTCTTCGAAATAGTTTTCTGTTGTTAAGCTCCAAGTGTTTGCTGTCGTCTGCTCTTTTGATCCACTTTTTTCGCCTTCTTTAACCTGTTTTTTCCTTGAAATAATAATGACAGGTACAGAGCAGGTTGTTGAGAGTTGCTGACAATGCGTTCGAGGAGAGGAGTACGAAGGGCTCAAGACGAGGAGTGATGATGACGCCTTGCTTGGCCTCGGAGGGTTATTCGAGAATATCGCGTTTCCCGTGTCGTTCATCAGCGTTCTGCGGAGGCTTAACGGAGGATCTCACGAGCGTGGGAAAAGGTTTGACCTCCTCGAAATCCCGCCCATTTTAGACATCAACGAAGACGTTTTCGGGATCTGTGCCAGCTGGCACCACATGCTTTTCCTGTGATCTATTCATTCTACATAATTCCTTCTTGAGAACATCGTTTATACGTCATATTATGGTCCTAACTGTAAATTTTCCGCACTTTTGAAAAAAATCTATTCTTCACAACCTTTTATGAGTATAGTTATAACGGGTGCAGTAGTATGAATCATATGAACAAAGAATCCCACCTGCAAAGCAATGTCTATGTACATATAGTGCTCTCAAGAAATCACTCGTTGGGAATAAGTGCTAGAATAATAATGTCAATATCATACATTTTCTATCTGCAACTATCGCGATATCATGCTGGGATTCTTTTTTTGATGGAACGATTACGACCGACGACTATCGTTCGAATGATGCCGGGAAAGAGACAATTTGTTTCTTGCGCAGTGCTTGTTGCACCGTGGTTATTGAGTGGTTGTTGTTAACGCGAATAAAGACAATAAGTACAGTTGACGGTTTATTAGGAAATCTATTAATAGTGGAAAACGGAGGGTAGGGTGGCTCGACCAGATATATGAACCACTTCAAACTGTATAGGGTCTCATTGGATGGCCTTCCAGAGGTGCGTATGCCACGGGCGGCTTTTCGCTCCGGCGGTAGTGCCAAACTTTTAGTCGCAGGTAGCGCGACAATCTGTGAGATTTTGCCACGACTCATCCGCTACTGCCCGGGGCTCCACCACGATCCTGGACTCTACCGCGACTCTGCCGTGGCTGCCCCGAATCTCCTCCGCGTTCTCCCTCATCTGCACCGCTTCTTATCCGCGTCTTTCCCGTATCCCCCCCTCGACTGCCCCGCATCGCACCCGCGTCTCTCCCGTAACTGTCCCGCTACTCCTCCGGCTTGGCGCCGGTAGGCACCGAGCCGGAGGAGTCGCGGCGAAAATTCTCAGAGCAATGCTATCATGCCCTGAGGCCTTGTCGATGTCAACCAAACGTTTATTCGAGTTTGTCCGAGACTCCATCAAATGTTCCGTAAGTCGTGATATGTCAGCGTGCGGAGACGTTCTCGTAATGTTTTGAAGAAGTCTTAAAATGTTCAAAAAACCGAGTGAGCGCCATTTATTGCATTTAGGTTATTGAACAGTTAACAAACCTTTGCAAAAGTTTTATACCTCAGAATATCGCACTATTCAAAATCCATTCCGTAATCAAATGACATGGAACCTTCAATAACTGAAGATGTTTTTTCTCATCCCCTAACAATGATTCAGTAACCTAGAAAATCAAATTTTTTACAAGGTAATAATCTCCATCCGTAGTTGAAGATACATGTCTAAAACAAGAATTTTGTTTGCCATTATTTTTGATAAGGGAAATTCGTAAATATCGAGGAATTTCGTTCGTAGAGCTAGGTAAACGTGTGAGAAAATAGGCCTGTTTTCTGAGGAGAACGAAATTTTGAAGTTCTTTGACAACTCTAGGAAAAATTCAGTGCCACATCTTTTCATGAAAGAATGCTCGTGAGCAAGTTATTGAAACCTCATAAATTTTCTTCCCGGTATTCTTCCAGTTGTTCAATACAAAAAGCTTTTCAAGGGTTCGAAGTGAGTTACACTCAGTTATAAATTTTTCTGAATTCCATGAACAATACCATTTAGTGTCGCCGTGTCACAGCAATGGAAAAAATTGAATACCGTGCAGTGATAAAATTCTTATTTTTGGAAGGTGTAGCACCAAAAGAAATTCACGAACGAATGTTGAAAGTGTATAATGATTGTTCACCTACAATTAGAACAGTAGAAAGATGGGTTGCTGAATTTAAACGTGGTCGTACAAGCCTTGAAGACGATCCTCGTGAAGGACGTCTAAAAAGCGCATCAACACCAGAAATCATAGCCAAAATACAGGATATCGTTTTGGAAGATCATCGATTGACTAGAGAGATTTAGTAGAAACTCTACAGATCTTATTAGGCAGTGTGAGCCAGATTTCAAGTGAAATTTTGGGTTTTAGAAAGCTGTGTGCACAAAAGGTGCCGCGTTCGCTAACAATGGAACAAAAGCACATTCGAATGCGACTTTCTCAGCAACATTTGGAGCGTTTTGAAAAGGATAAAGTGGATTTTGTGCGTCGATTTATCACTATGGATGAGACCTGGGTCTATCACCATGATCCTCAATCAAAACAAGAGACTAAAGAGTGGTGTGAACCTGGTTGTTCGGCTTCGAAACGAGTTCGTGTACGGAAGTCGGCCAAGAAGGTTATGGCATCAGATTTTTGGGATGTGAAAGGAATTGTGTTTGTGGATTACTTGCAAACTGGTGAAACAATTAATTTTGAAGATTACTGCAACCTTTTGGAACAGTTGACGTTTTTCATCAAATGAAGAGGTCATAATGGCTGTTGAAGCGTATTTTGCAGACCTTCCGGATTCTAACTTCAGGGATGGGATCCACAGATTTGAGGATCGTTAGAGCAAGTGTATTAATGTTTAGGGAGATTATACTAAATAATAAAGTGTATTTTGAACCACAAAATTCTGTTTTCCTTATCGAACGACAAAACTTATTGAACAACCTGGTAACTCTGGGAAAATGCAAAAAAGTGCACCGGCGGGGATCGAGCGCCTCGTCTACTGAGTGAGAAGGGATACGCCTGTCCCTAGTCCTCGACGCCTTCCGCCGAGTAGTGATTGGAATACGTGATGAAGAGGCCGCGCTGACTACCTTCGTACCTGGAGATCTTCAGCAAAAATCATATATGTTTCTAAGGACTCCATCACGAGTCAGATGACTGCTATAAGTTTCACTTTGAAAGCAGTTTTCGACCGATTGCCGATCCCTAGTCAGAGCAGTCTGAAGCATCAAAAAATCACCCTATTCGATATGCGACCACGATTTTTGTCCATTGCTCAACATTTTTTAATGGGAGCCGTTTATGAGTTCACAATTCCTTCGAATTTCCGAGGGCTACCACTGTCCCAACGTGAGCACTGTCTCTGCAACCCAATAAAATCTACTGAATCTTCTCGTGTTTAGGACTGTATAGTTAAAATGGATCGTCCCTCTCGAAAATTTCCTTTATTCCCATTCGCCCCTCTCTCTCTGCTAGGGTTGGCGTGTGTGTGTCGATTTTACTTATTTTGCAGTGGGCAGGCATTATTGCGGAAATTAAAATGAAGCGAAGCCTCAATAAGGTCTCCTTAGATGGACGTGATAACGGTATAATGAGCATTCATCGTCTCAGCTCGTATGAGAGCAGCGGAGACACGCTGACGAGCTGCTGCTCCCGCTGCCCTGCTAATCATGAAAAGTCGCCGAATAATGGAGAACGAGCACACATGTCACACCCTCAACGTGTAGACGCACTACGATGCTAACGTTTTCAATGGAAGAATTATCAAGACTTACTCGGAAAAATATAATTTCACAACTACACAGCTAGATTCATATAGCAACAGAGTTTAAGTAACTTTCAACCCGTTTTACATAAGTGCAACAACCATATACTTGCAGTAGTTTGAGGTATTTCACTGTCTAATGTACCTCTTACATACATACAGTCGGCATGAATTCAAGTGATACTTTGCTCTCCCTATTGAAGGTTGGCGCAAACTCGGTGGCATTGCTATAACATACATACAGGTTCACCGAGTTTGCGCCAACCTTCAATGAGAAACGCAAAGTATCAATAGGATCCACGCTGACTGTACATATGTCTTGTAATCACAAATTCTCTCAAAAGGAGTGTTAATGATGGAGGAAATTTCCTTTTTTTTGCGGACGCATAAGCTCTGAGCTCTTCTGAAAAAGGAAAAGTGAGAAAAGTAACAAAAAGCGGCTAGGGTGTGGGCGAAAATCACGCTGATAAGCCGACGCCCGGCCTACACATAGCATAGAAGAGTTGTCCACTCTGAAAAACAATTGTCTCCAAGGAAAGAAGCGATTCGTTTTTGATTTGGATTGGCGTTGTTTTGCTACTGATTTTTTTTCTTGTCGCAAAGAATTGAATTAACAAGTATGGCTTCCGTTTAAGTCTGACGCATGGACCAGGCGGCTGGCCGTGCGGGGTTGGCGGCCTGATTGGAGAATAGGGTTTCGATTTTCGCGGGGTGATCTACCGTCACAGTCCCGTGCATTCATCAGACTAAAGTTATTGCGCGAACTCTAGAATGCTCGAAGTTCTGAACACTCTTTCTTTCGAGAGAGCATAAAATTCAAACATGCACATTGGAAAACTTCTTTTTTTTACGGAACTTAAAAGGAAGTCTTATACCTGGAAAATTCTAGGCTGAACCATTTTCGACGTTCAGAATTGTGCTGCACTAAACACACAAAATAGGCGTGGTGGTATAAGATTTGATTGGACTAGTTTTTTCTGCAAGAAAATCATTGCGTCTGTAGATACTGATCACCTTGGAAGCTGTTTTAAAAGTAGAAAAAAACTTTCACTTGAGCAGGATTGTGTGCAGATAGGTTTGGCGTTCCGTCCTACTTTTTTTCGCTGAAAAGGGGGGGGGGTGTTTGGCTGCCACTGGTGTTCGACTCGATCAAGTCTCGTTGACTCCAAGCGCATATCGTGTTGGGAGCTGCATGGTAAGTACATAAATAGAAGCAACAATAAGATTGAAACATCTCAAATAGTAAAAGCTTATAGTTAGGTAACTTGTCTATTTGCGAAAACACCACTCGTAGCTTTTTGTAAGAGTTCATCCCCGGACACTTCACAGCGATTCTAGCGTCCTCCTCACCAAATCCGAAAAATTAATTAGGATCCAGGTAAAGAGGGGTGATAAAATCCCCTCATAATACCCTAGAGATTTATTTATTTATATTTATATAAAATACATCCGCGATTGCGGATGTGACCCTCTTAATAAGAGTGACCCTCTTAATAAGAGGTTAAGACGTTCACAAAAAAATGAAAGAACTGAAGTGCATCAGGATGTAGACCCACCAGGCAACTGTATGAAATATTGGCTCGATTCCATAGGTGAACATGGAGTTTTGATACCAGTGGTGGCTCCAACCGCCAGTAAGGACCGCGATTCATATAAAGTTACCCTTTAACCGCTCGCACCTCAACATACCACAGTCACATGAAGTAAGCAGCTACTCCCATCAGGAGCAACCGAGTAGCAGTGAGGCGGCGGCACCAAAAGCGGTTGGCCCAAACAGAGGATTCATCGCCACGTAGCATCACCACGCACCTTGACTTTGTACACAAATTCTTGAAGTCAGTCACGATATTTTTTCTTTAGCACTATAGTTTTTCTTCATCGTCGCCGTTTTGTAAAACATTAAATGTGCCCAGTGTTGCCTACCACTGAGTGCACTTCAGTGGGAGATCATAAGATCTTATTCATCTCGTGTGACACGTCTTCGCCGCAGCATTACCAAACATGTCTTCGGCTATAACATCGTGACCATAGAGGGATCCTGCAGAATTTCTTCGACGCTTTTCTTTTTTTCGAAGAACTTGGCTGGAAGTACACGTAGTAAATTGGAGCAGCGATAAAAGTAGGAATGCGACAGCCGCGAGTTTCTTATGAATGGAGTCTGATACTCAAAGCTGCACGCCCTTCCTCTATTTGGTCAAAAAACTCCAAACTTCGAGAGTCTTAGTCTCCGCTCAAGCCTCCAGATCTTATTCAAAAGTACTAGATCTAGGGCAAAACGACGCTCGTTCAAGAATTCCAGCTTTAATACCTTGATTCGACTACCGTAAGCTGGCAAATTAGCAGAGCTAACTCGGAAGCAACGAAGGTAGACAAATTTGGTGAATTAACGCTGTACTTTCTCCAGAGCATCAATGTATCTCTTCTTGTAAGGACTCCAAACGACTACGTTGCTTTCGATGAGAGGTCGCACATAAGTCTTGAACATTCGTGATAGGATGAGCGGACCACCCAGGCGGAAACTCCTCAATAGTCGGAACATTGCAATTTTCGTGATCATAGTGATCCCCTAGTTATCCTTTTTTCGAAACTCGGCATTGTATAATAGAGGCCAAGCCAATCGACCGCTGAGCGGATCTCTGTCACTGCGGTGGCGAGTAGACCAGCTCGCACATACTGTGCTTCTCTGGGCCAAATTCCGGTCCGCAATTGCGTCTCGACACGCTTTGCGGCCGCACGCGCTCGAGTCAGTCGAGTTTCCAGCGTCAAAGCCGACTCGATGTGGTTTTTTTATACAGTTTTCTCCAATTTTGTTCAGTTTCCAGTTTCACAAATCCACCTAGAGTCAACAGATCGGCAGCTGCGGCGCTGAAAACTCTTCGGACTCGAAAGCGCGCGGCCGCAAAGCGTGTCGAGACGCAATTGTGGACCGGAATTTGGCCCAGAGAAGCACAGTAGTGTTCAACTAGCAACAGTACTGGCGGAGCCCCGCTGAACGGTGGGATGACCTGGCTTCTGAGGAAGACCAGTCGAAACGTCACGCACAAAATAAACCATCCCATCTATCAACCTGGTCCGGCATAGGAATAACCAAAATAATATAGCGATCGTTACACAGCACACATAGCCGTGCATTAGCGAAAATTCATCTAAAATGTTTTAGTTTAGACTAACAATCACTATACCGTTAGATAGTCCTACACCACACAATCTAAAGAGTTTTTCAGATTAAAGAAATTGAATTCGAATGGAGACCTTGAAAAAATTGGATAAATTCGAGAGAAACCGTCGCCTATGCATTTTGACCAAAACCTACGTGTGGAATCGTAGAGGCCTTTCGCCAAATCTAGTCTTGGGAATGAACATTGAAGTGGCATTGCAACTTTCTTGATACGAACAACAATGGTTTTTCTTTGAAACTCCTAAAACACTTGCCAAAGTTTTTATTTTCGCCCATAATTATAACCCTATGATAAGAAGAAAGCTGTCGGTGTCTGATGAGGAACGGAAGCCGACGAGGTGCTGGTGACCCCGTTGGTGACAACTTTGTTGAGGTTTACGATCAGCAACTGCGGCGATCCATCATTGCGCGAATCGCTGCTCAAATCGTACCGCCGAACAGAAGAACGCCAACATGTCACTCAGTCACTTCAAACCACCCTCAACATTGAAACAATTACCAGCAATAGACTCCACTCCTCCATTTTTCGTGTACAGCTCCCTTCTGCTATTGGCGGCTCACTCGTGCTTTTCGCCGCTCCTTGATTTGAATCCACTAACGAATTAGCTATGCTACTGTCATCGACGATAATTGCCATATTTTTGTCAGAGCTCGGCAAACCGCTGAATAATTCTGAACGCGCTGCTGCGTTTATCCCTCAATGCTCGTCTTCCGGCCCGGAAGAGCTGAGACGACTCCGACTGAGAGCAGACGAGCAGTCAGACAACACATATACTATAAGCTAGCTCAAATTACTTGACTCCCATTAGAGTATGTTGGACAAATATGACGACAAGAGTTGTTGTTGAATTTTTCACGGTAAGGGCTGGGCTAAATCTGAGCAGCAGTGTCGAAGCCATAAGCGGAGAACTAGGAAGCACCTGTGTACTTTTCGGAAGCAAGATTTTGTGATTGGGCGTATGTGAGGAATGATACTGTTGCCATCTGCTCAGAAATTGGCATTGAAAAATCCGCGTGGAGATGTAATTTTGTTGTTGTGCTAAAACTAAATCCATCAATAAATTCAGAAATTCTCGGAAATTTTCGAAGCACACCCACGAGACAAGATTTGGTGTTCAACAGATAAAATCACGTGTTATTCTTTCCTCCCAACTGGGGGATGTTCACATTTCATCATGTTCATCTGACCTACTCAGATGGCTATGCTTTCCATATTGACACTTCCATATTTTTATTGGTTACCCTCCATATTGGTCCAGATATGGCTTTGATTCGGCTCTGCACAACCTCACCATTTCTAAATGTATGTTTAGAGTGACCGCAAAAACACGGTTGTTCTTGTATTAAAAAGAGCGTCAAAAGTTGGTACTGCCACCGAAAAATGACTTGTTTGGGAAATTTTACTCATCAGCAGGCATTGTCGATTATTGCCGATCAATAATATCGACTTTTCGCCTGCTACGCAAAACACGGCAATGAGTGATGATTTTTCATGGGCAGGGTCACAAGTTTTAATAGTTGAACTTATTCCACACTATCGATCGGTACCGCTTCAATTCAATTCAATAACTCATCGAAGGCAAAGTCTGGCAGAGGTAGCGCCTCTCCAAAATAAAAATCGCTAAGCAAAAATCAAGTCAGAAAGGAGGTCTTCTAGGAAAATATGCGAAATTTCTGAAAATTTAGCTTTCTTGCAAAGGTAATGATTAATCAATGGCAAATTCAGGAGTAATAGGAACTCAAAAAATTTCGAAAAAATGTCTTGAAGCCTGTTAGAGAATGATTTGGCGCTGAATAACCTGAAGTAATGAAGGTGTTGGAAAATGTAGTGAAATGACTAAATATGTGATTTGGCGGTCAAGCATCGGCCAACTATCGATAAGTAGTGCCAAACGAGGGGCGTTAACAAGCTTCCCCGCTAAACTTACCAGAGCAAAATCAAACACGATATTGATCAGAGCGTTACGTTCACCCAGCTTGACTGCCGCATTCTTGTTTTGAAAAAAAAAACGGTTACCGTAGCGCGGCTTTGACAAGCTTAATGGAGAAGCTTGCACAATATGATCCCTCGTCTGTCAGTTCTTATCGATTGTTCTACGCTTGACCGCCAAATCGTATTTTTAGCCATTTCACTACATTTTCCAGTTTTTTCAAATCTTCAGGCTACTCTACTCCGATTGGTCTTTTTTATTATAGGCATTATTTTAACTTTTTTAAACTTCTATTTTGTCGTAAATATGACACTGCCAAGTCACTACTTTTGTTAGGAGGTTAAACCTTTCGTATATACAATATCTTCACCCTTCCTGCGTACAAAAGAAGGGGGTAATGGACATTATTAGTTCTAGGCATTATTTTAACTTTATCTGGAATAGAGATATGGTTTGTATCTTATCCCCTGGACGCCGCGTTGAAATGATTATCACGCTATTTTGGAAGCGGAGCGGTTGCTTAAAACATTCTACGATTGTGTTTTCTCAGAAAGAACCGCTCGACATTTATGATATAAGGCTATCATAGCAGCGGCGCGGCTACCGGTCAACCAGTGATTGACGATAGAAAACGTGAAAATGACAGGCAAGCTGTTTTCGGCCTGTGGAAAACCATCTGTCTACTACATAGTAGGATTGTGTGGATGATACGGGTGCTGATCATAAGCCTCAGTTCAATTTGTCGATTAATGTTATGCAGAAAGCCACTGGCCTTTAATTCTAAATTTGTTGCTGGGAGTGTTGGCACATCGCCATATCTCAATTTTCAGATATAGCGCAACTTTTGCCCAAGAGCTAATTAATAAGTAAGTTGAACACGATTCTCGCACCTTTAATTTTAGGAAGATAAGTTCAGGGTAGGCATAAATCCATTGATCTACATAATCTATCGTTAACTTCTTGTGGTTCCAAACATAGGCCTTTGACTAATCGAAGTCCAACGAGTGAGAAAGAAGAAGAGAATGATTTGTGTCGACCCGTGGGGCGGTCACTACATCCCGAGTCAACGAGATTTCGATCGCGAACGACGATCTACAGCCGCGGCTCCGTCCATTCACTAGACCGGGCTTTACGAGGCCACCATACAATAGTGAGCAAGATTCGATCGATGAATGTGAAGATTGGCTCAGCGATGGTGACAAGAATTCGAGCATTCGGCTGGCTGATTGCAGCCGTATCTGGAAAATTCCAAAGTTTCTGGCTGGCCTTTTGTTTCCGCTCCTTCACTCTATACACATTTCCAAGTTCTTCATAACTCTTTTGGGGTTTCGTGGCCTGGAAACGTTAATTCTACTCATTCCTAACCGGAAATCTTTCATTATTTGATCATAGTAAGCTCTGCGGAACACGTAGACATTTACGAGGCTGTACTCGGCTACATAGCAGGGCTTTCGAGTTTGTTTACGTTTTGTAAAACAACACGCATGATCATGGCCGGAAAACCTCCCCAGATGGCCGATCCTCTCCACACCGCAGTTAATGGGTCCGATTTCATTCACCGCAACTTTTTCGATCCTTGCTTTCGAATTTTTTTATCAATTTCTCACGTACGTATTTATTTCTGGTGCGCCTTAATTCTCTTTTTTACCAAGCAACATTCCGGACTCTGTAAGGTTTCGATGTCTCCAATAGAAATGCAGCTTTTAAACAGATTGGGGCATGCTATGAAAATTTAAATTGCTTGTAAAATGTCTACAAAAACTTTCTAGAGTATACTACAGAGAAGAAAGTTTTGGCTTCGTAACATGGGTCCTGCCAGATTCACCTTACCCCCAATGTTCTGTACTTATCACGTCATCTATGTAGACCTAACTAGGGACTGGTTTAAACTTCCCGTGGAGATTTGGAAAACCATGTTGTCGTTGCTGTAGTTCTGTGACAGTACATAAATAATCGGTGCTTGAAATTCCCTAAATGGCGGATCCCGATAAATGGCCTTTTCTTTGTTTAAAAAAGGTAAGGGGGGCATCACTGAATTTTTTTTGTATTGAGGAATTTTTTTTCGGTTTCGGCTCAAAACTTGCATCTGGGGGTTATTGAGGGCGCTGAACCCGAGTCTGGGGTCTATTCCTCGCCTGAGTTTTTGTTACGGTAGGGTACGGTAGGTAAGATGTCTCTTAATTGACGTTACTTACCTTAACATTTCGAAAATCGAAAAATGGACCTCAAATACGTGTTCAGCGTTCCAAATAACACCCACAGTGAAATTTTGAGTCAAGTCTAAGACTTTGACCGAGCTACCGTATACCCACCGTAATCTACCGTTATCTATCGAAAATCGATAAACGAGTTGCAGATTCGTGTTAGGTAGGCCGAGTACTCTCTATATGTACAACTTTTGAGTCGATTTGATCGTAGCATTCTCGAAATCGTCAAAAGTGGCGTTTTTCCAGCAAAATTTCCCCCATTTTGAAGCTTCGGACCAAATAAGATGGAATTTTTCGAATATTGACAAACGGGCTCAGATTCGTGATCTGCACCCAAAACAACCCCTAGAAACAAGTTTTCAGCCCAATCCAAGACAATTTTTTTGAACATCATGAAAATTGCCATTGGAAACCCCTTTTAAGGCAGCATACACGCTCGTAAACGTGGTTGGAATAACAATGTGAATCGAACCGCATGGCTTACAACATAGTGCCTACGCATTTTGAGGTGTCAAAAATGACCCACAATGCCGCTACATAAGTTAGAAGTTAGCCCCGCCCTGTACTTTCACGCCCTCTGTAGTTGCTCTTTTGCTCCAAAGCAGGGTTGCTCGGTCATCTTCGCCGTCAGTGACGTGTGTGGTTCACTTGTTAGGCAACCTACCAACAGTACCGACGGTGAATATGACCCAGGAACCTTGCGTTGCATTAAAAGGGCAAATACAGGGGGCGTGAAAGTACAGGGCGGGGCCAATTCCTAACTCATGTAGCGACATTGTGGGTCGTTTTTGACACTTCAAAATGCGTAGGCGTTGTAATCAGGGCCATACCATTCTATTTCCGTAGTTATCTCAATCACGTTTACGAGCGTGTATGCTGCCTTTAGTCTACGCAAAGCTATGAAAATGCCCACTTTTGGAAGTCTCCTGTTAAAGCCAGTGTTCACGATGATTTTCGTCCCCGAGTTTTTCACATAAAACAATGCGTTGGCCTCCAAGTGTTACCGAAATTGCGAAGAAATGGCGAGAAACGCACTAAAACGTCGTATTTCAGTGGCATTATTCTATAACATGGACTAGTTGTCCGGTTGGATGAACATGTTCATGGTGGTTGTCACTGTTGAAAAATGGGGTCAATCGAAGATGGAAGAATATTTTACGCAAAACAGTATTAGTTAGGGTCCGAAGAAAAGAACGGAGCAACAGAGAGTAGAGAATTGCAAAAAAGGGTTCCACAAAAGATTTCGTTGTCATAACAAACAGTTCCTGTGATACTCAAGATATGGGGTGATACTCAACGATTTCGTGTACTTCTGGTGCGTTTTTCTCAATTTCTACGTCATTTTAGTTCTACCCGGGGGCCGCTTAAAGGCAGTGTTCACGACAATTTTCAACTGTGAGATTATTCGCTATATTGATTAAGTGGCACCCGGGTAGAACTGAAATGACGAAGGAATCGACAAAGACGCAACCGATGGGCACGAAGGCCTTTACTCTCATCCCGCCTCTTTACTCTCACAGAAAGTGTTCGTTGTGACAATGAAATCGTTTATGGACCCGTCCTCTGCAATTCTCTACTCTCGATTGCTCCGTTCTTCCATTAGTGCCGTAACTAATCCTGTATTTCATGAAATATTCTTCCATTTTTGGTTAGCCACATTTCTCACCGGTGACAACCACAGTGAACATGTTCATCCAACCGGACAACTAGTCCAGGCCAGAGAATAAAATCTCTGAAATAAGACGATTTAGTGCGTTTCTCTCCATCTCTTCGTAATTTTGGTAACACTTGGTGGCGAACGCATTGTTTTGAATGGAAAACTCGGGGACGGAAATCATCGTGATCACTGCCTTTAATCAATATAGCGATTAGTTTCAAAACTGAAGATTATCGTGAACACTGCCTTTAATCTCTGAGGCATTTAAGGGATTTGGAAAACGGATTATCAAGACTGTGTCCCATACCTACAACTCTCAACACATGGTTTTATAAAAGCCCACCGGAAATGTAAGGCAAGCCCTAGTAAGAGTTGCAAATTTTCGTGAGTTAGCCCTTGAAGTTCCTCAAAATTTTGTTTGGCGCTCTTATGATCAGCTGCCGTATGCTACAAGCACGCTCACACCGATCAGTGGACGAAGGGCTACATTAACCCTCTTTTGGAAAATTTCAAGTGTCAGCTTGGATATGAGCACATCGTACTAGCCAACAATCATGTTTGCACAATTTCGACCTCCTCAGCCACTTCCCAGTGGCTTCTCGAATAGAACGGTGTGTGAGTGAATGCATACCGCTCCTCTGCCCTTTTATACCCCGCATCTTGTGAGCGTGTGTTATCGTTCGTTATCATGTTTTGTTCAAGAATGGTTACGGTAGCCCATCGTCCACTGATCGTTATGAGCGTGCTTGTCCGTATGCTTCAGTTTGCACGAACGAGGCTCCGTAGTGCTTCCCGGATCGACAAAAATAAGCTCGCTCTCATGGTTCTTAAATTTCTATAATGCAACCCATATTAAGCGGTAAGGGAATTTATGCTTTTGAAGACTACTAAAAGTCATCGGGAATCTACCCAGGGGGGCCTCCGCAGAATAAAATTGCCTCGTTTCGCCTCCACCTGGGCGCAAGAGACGCGCCGCGACAGTTGCTGGCGATGAATTATTGACGTAATACAGCTGAGATTTATGATCTGCGTCCCGATGTTTCGAATTTCTCTCGCTCGTCATAAAGCTCACGCTCAGATTTCCATCGATTCAATGATCGAGAAGTTTTTCGTGGAAAAACTACTTTTCTAGAAAACACTTTTGAAAAATATTTTGTCACACCGGGGGTCAAAATTTTTAGTTTTTGCGAAGGGTTCCTCAATATGTATAGCACTTTCGGTAGAGGCAGAGTTCAAGATGATTTTCGATTCCGAGTTCTCTTCAGATTATAAGAGGTTTACTACTTTGCTTACCCTATACAAACCAGCGAAATTGGATCGAACACCACATTTAAATAAGCCAACTCTTCTTTCTGAGGTAAGTGGAATTGACCGAAGTAGGCAAATGTAATCGTGCCGTCCATTTTATTAGCTTTTGATTACCATGATTACTTCTTGAGATAAATGGTTGTTTCACTGACGTGAGTATCTCTGACGGTCTAAATGTGGTCCTCGATGGAGTTGGCGGACCTACGAAGTTGGTATCCGGATTCCGGAATCGCATTTCCGCTAGCGGTTTGCAGTGTTCAGCGGCCACTGCCCTTCTCCTCGAGCTCTCCACTCCCTCCCACATACCCCCAATTCATATTCCCGTTAACAAGGGAATTTCTCATTTTCATTTTGCATCGTCCATTTTTACATTGAGCGAAAGTATTTAATTTGTTACTGTGTTGTGTTTCCAATAAAAAATCATAATCTTAATCTCATTACGAGGCGGAGTTTGATAAAAAGGGTAGAGTTCAATACTTATAGGGTTTACACAAGGTGCTGAGTTGATCGCAAAACGTTAAAAAAACATCTAAAATTTGTGTACGACTTATAGGGTTGTTGTTTCGTAGTGCCTCGGCGTATGTTTTGGGGGTTTTCCTCACCTATGCTTTGATGACTCACAAGGCTTTGGTTTTCCATAGAAAACTCTACAGGCTACACCATCGAGAACGCTGAAAGCTGATGCAAAATGCAGGAAGCATAACTTTCTTACTGTGAAACTACTCGTTTTCACACAATCTACCCAGTTCTTCTTCGAAGGAGGTCAAACACTTGTTCGCAAAGAGATTTGTAAGTACGGCTTAATCCGGAAGTCAGAAAAACTGTCAGCTGAAATAGGGCCAGGTAGATAGAAGAAAGTGACATTGGGGCCTCAGGTTTTGGGTGGCACTGCTGTCTAGAGCCGTCATTCAGTGATTCTGCCTCACATTCAGAAAGTTCCACTGATAATTCATAGTCTAATACTTCTGATAAAATTTTCCGCAAACCAGCCGCGAACCTACTGCGAGTCTCCTGCCTTGAGCGTATCTACCGAGATCCTGGCGCGACTTCGGACCTATGGCGAGCACCTCGGCTCCGTGATCTTGAGAGTCGAAGTTCGCGGCGCCTGGAGCCTGCCACGAATCTACGCAACCTGTTGAACGCTCCATACGGTGGCCGTATACGATGCACGAATACGGCACTGGCGCCCCGCCGCTCCCTCATTCACCTGGGTTGGAAGCAGCCAATTACGTTGGTTAGGGAACGCTAGCATGTCGATGCAATTCTCTCTGCCTGTTAGAAAATGCGTAGAGAGAAGAGGGATTAGGGAAGAGGAGGGAAATCTGGAGGAACCAGGCAATATTTTTAAGATCCGCAGGGGATTCTAGGCACTATGTACAGTTTCCGTTTTCATTTTAGTCTGACGCATGGACCAGGCGGCTGGCCGTGCAGTGTTGGCGGCCTCAGTGGGGAATGGGGTTTCGATTCGCGCGGGGTGATCTACCATCGCAGCCCCGTCCATTAATCAGACTAAAATGATTGCGTGAACTCTACGTGCTTCAATCTCGCCATGAACCATTCAGTAGTAGAGCTCTGGCATCGAGAATGAAAGACGCGTAAGGTTTGCGGAGCGGTAAATCTACCTTGGACCTGCCGAGCCCGTGCCTTGAACCTGCCGAGTCGTAGTTCGATAGATTGAGATCCGGCAGGTTCCCGCTAGGTTTACGCCGAATTCTATAAGAGTACCTCCAAATGATGCGTACCAGATTGGGTGATAGATTGGGATGCAAAATATGAACTCATTACCTGCAAAGGCTATAAACGTGGATTCAAGTGAGCTACGATTATACACAAAAGAAATTTCGAGCGATTTTGATGTTTGCCTCTTTGGTATAAACTCCTTGCTATGCTCGAAGAGTTGTCTTCCGAAAGTGTATGACCTGAACAACCGAGAATAGTCTATGGTCCCATTAACTACCCCTATTTCGATTCATTTTGTACTATTCCTTTATGATCAAGTCTCGTCCGATGTTGGGGGTAAAGAGCGATTTTTTACACCCAAGTTATACTGTTTTATGGTTCATAGCTCTGAAACGTTTTTATTGTTAAGCACTACGAACAATACAATTACAAGCGAATTAAGAATCAGTCAAATCATAAGTTCAATTAAAGACAGTGTTCACGATAACTTTTAATTTCCGGATTATTTTTGAGAACAATTGCTTGGCTTCTAGGAAGAGCTGTAATTACAAAGTAATTGAAAAAAAAACAGTGGGGTGCTGTAGAATCGCCGCGCCTTTACCCTCAAAGGAACCGTTTGTAGGGATGATCAAATTTCTTGCGTACGTACCGACCCATCCTTCATAATTTTCAACATTGCATAGTATTTCTATCGAATTTCGATTTAAAGGCAGTGGTCGCGATCAAATATACTTGTCTTCTTTTTCTCTCTAAACCCGTTTTGTTTTTGGGGTTTAGAGTAGTAGGACCTATAAAAAAATCGCGAAAAAAACCGCTGTTTCAGGCCAAATTTCAAGCCTGAACTTTCTTGTATTTTGATGGTGGACGAACCCACTCCACATCATCGACATCGATGATCTCTAATATCAAGAACATCAGCTGGCTTGAAATCGAATTTCAATCAATGAACAATAACCTTCAAACTGACCTGCTCAAATATTTGTGTACTCATCTAGTCAAAAACATTGACTGAAGGGCTTGCTTTCATTGTTGAACTGTTTTTATTAGGTAAACTTGCATTTATTCCCTCCTCTGAATGTCGATGATTTTTGACTGCTCGGCATGAGACTGCCATCTTTTTGGGCGTCGTTGTGAAAGTGTGCACGAACTGGCATTTTTGGGACCTAAAAACGATATTTCGAGCCCGTTTTTCACCGCGCTACCTTCATAGTTTTTCAGCTGTTTTCGATCTAAGCTGATTTTTGTAGTTTTTTCGATAACGTTTTTCATCGTGACCACTGCCTTTAACCGCATTATTCGCTACAACTTTGTGTCGTCGCAACAACTTTGTATATTGTAATGCGCTTTTCATATTTGAATACCGGACAAGCTATCGATCCATTGTTTTGATGCTAATTTATAACTGATATATACTTTATGCGTCTCCGCCATTGACCTCCCCTGTTGAAAAGGTTATCGCTAGGAATAGCATCGCAAACTCCTCCACTGCGCAAAACTTGGGTAAATTCTATCTGATTTGTTTTCGTTTCGTATGTTGAATTTGTACACCAGATCTGTTCATTCGACGTTTTGTCGCGTCGTTTACGACGTATCTATAAATAAATAAAATAAATAAATATTCATCGTCGCAGACAATCAGTCCAAGTCCTCAAAGGGTCTCGCAAAAACGCGTTTTGACGCACTAACGCAGTTTCTTCGTGATTTCAGTAGTGACCAACGGTTCGTTTCACGTGGAAAACTCTGGAACGAGGATTAAGGCGAAGATTGCCGTCAATCAGTGACTCCAACTTTATTAGCGATACTTGTCATCTGATTTGCGAAGATCCTGAACAGAGTATGATACAAATCTGGCAAAGTATGCAAGCACTGAACCCGTTCAATGAAGCGACATCCAATGTCTCAGTATGAACGCTGTTTTGTCCCCGAATTGTAGCGCGATTTGTGTTGGTGTTGGACAATTGGTTTCTTTGGGCGAGATGTGCGCGAATTTTATGGCCAGCTGTCTGACCCCGCTGCAGTTGCCGCCAGCCCTCATCCGACCACACATATGAATGCGATGCAATTAAGCTCGTTGTGGCATTACTCCGCGATTAGGGCCTTATTAGGATCTTATTATAACGACACGCTCTTAGCTCATTAGTATGCACAACGAGGAGGATGGCGAACGACAACACTGACACAATGAAAGCTCCCACAAACAAACACTCGCACATCAACATAACAGCAGAGCACGGGAAGAGGATACATGCCGCCCAGATGTCGTGCGGGATGGAATCCGATTAGAGACATAGAATCGCTTTCGATGGACAATACTTCGGATAAATAGCTGCTCCCCTGGGGATTCGCCAACATTCAGCTGAAATTTGGGTTCAGAGGAAAAACCTCAAAATGACTACCTGAAATTGGAATTTCCACATATGATACAAATGAGAATTTCCAAGGCATTGCCGGCCTTTTCTGAAATTCGCCACAAATATCCTCGTAGAGCGCCTTGGTTCCAAACCACCTCGACATCCCCCCCTGGATTGTCCTTAAGGCGATTATCTCATTATGACCTTGAGAGTTTAGAGGCATACCGCCGGACGACTTTAGGGAAATCCTTGGGGAACACAAAAAGGTTACAAGACTCCAAGAAAAGCCGCAAGCAATAATTCAATAAATCGAAGAGAGTTTCACGTGGTTTTGTGGTTCCCTGCTCGTCTCATCGACTGTTCGGAGCTGTACAGGATAAATTTGATGCAGAAGATTTCTTCAAAATTAGTCACATTGAGGTAACATGTGTGAACAATGAATGTTTCATCCGTGATAAAATACCCGCGCTAAGTTTTGTAAAAACGGGGAGCATCTGGCAAACTTGGCAAAAAGCGTCCGATGCATGTAACTTTTTCGAATGAAGACTTTTTTGAATTCTCAAAACGCTATTATGTTCACAGATCAAATTGCTACCTAATTATGTGACTTTCAGGCCGAAGTTCTCTAGAACGGCTTTGCTTTTTAAGGAAATAGTTTTTGCAATGGTTTTTCAAAAACGTCGCGCGCGGCGAAGTGCGGCGAAACTTTGAGCAGTATTTATACAAGTAATGGGAGGGCAATCTGTATGCTTTCTTCATAAATTATGTGCAGGTGAGAGAATCTCAAGGTTTGTGTTGGTTGAATTCTCGAAATCCTCCATTAAACACCCTTGAAAACTACCTGAAAAGTCTGTGTTTTGTTGCGAAAACTTTTTTTTTTCAAAAATTTCGAAAACTCAACCAAACATACCTTGAGGTTCTCTCACCTGCACCTGATTTATGAAGAAAGCATACAGATTGCTCATCCATTACTCGTACAAATACTGCTCAAAGTTTCGCCGCACTTCTCCGCGCGCGACGTTTTTGAAAAACGGTTGCAGAAACTATTTCCTTCGAAAACAAAGCTATTTTAGAGAACTTTGGCGCACAAGTCACATAGTTAGGTAGCAATTTGATCCATGAATATAATAGCGTTTTCAGAATTCAAAAAAGTCGTCATTCAAAAAAGTTACATGCATCGGACGCTTTTTTGCCAAGTTTGCCAGATGCTCCCCGTTTTTACAAAACTTAGCGCGGGTATTGTATCTTATTGTGTTCACCGAGTATTAAACCGTATTCAATTTTCCGAGGTACTCCAGAATACTCTGAAAAGGTCCTACATAACATCGGCATGGACCGTGAAGAGACTTCGCGCTCACTGTTGTAGGTTGGCGCAAACTCGGTGCACCTATTTTATAGCATATGGTATCGAATTTGCGCCAGCCTTCGACAGTGCACGCGAAGTCTCTTGACGATCCATGCCGACGTTATGTACACTCACGGTCAGAACTAGATTCTAATTCGGTTTTTCATGAAAACCTCCTTAATCTCCACAAAACTTTTCGAGTACATTGAACGAAGCGGAATACATCATTTTCCCAGCCTGTGGTGGAGACTCTCTTGTTTGAATTTTCTCATTAGTTTCATCATCTACGTTTACCATCTATCCTTCTAAAAAATTGTCATCCAACAAATGAAGGTGTCTCGAATTAAGCAAATGTTTTCCAATGCCTTCGTGGCTTGTGAATTTTGAAAGTTTTTCACAAGAGGGTATTTATGCTCATTAAAGGCAGTGATCGCGATCAAATATGCTTGTCGTCTTTTTCTCTCCAAATCCTTTTCTGGGTCTCGAGTAGTAGGACCTATAAGAAAAAATCGCTAAAATACCACTGTTTCGGGCCAAATTTGAAGCCTGAACTTTCTTGTCTTTTGATGGTGGACGAGCCCACTCCACATCATCGGCATCGATGACCTCTTATATCAAGAACATCAGCTGGCTTGAAATTGAATGTCAATCAATGAACCTTCGAATTCATGTACACATCTAGTCAAAAACATTGACCGAAGTAATGCTTTCATTATTCAACTGTCTTTATTCGTTGAATTTGCATTTATTTCGTCCTCTGAATGTCGATGATTTTTGACTGCTCGGCATGAGGCTGCGATCTTTTTCGTCATCGCTGTGCACGTGTGCACGAACTGGCTTCTTTGAGCCCTAGGAACTCTAATTCTAGCCCGTTTTTCACCGCGCTACCTTCATAGTTTTTCAGCTGTTTTTGATCTAAGCTGATTTTTGTAGTTTTTTCGATAACGTTTTTCATCGTGACCACTGCCTTTGACTGAGAATCAATTCAATTTTTTGTTTGGTTTCAAAAAATTTTCTCCTCATCTTCCGGATTATCTCATAATTTTTCAAGATCTCATAGAGCACCCCGGAAATGTAATGAACTGTAAAAGCGTTTCGGTTTTGTCTCAAACGGTGTTCTGGTGCGCTCATTGGGCTAATGCTATGAACTTCTTCGGTTTAAAGGCAGGTTTCGCAATAAAAACGGTTGTTGTGCTGTGAAAATAAGAGAAAAGTTGCAGAAAAAACGCTCTGGAACAAGGTATTGCTTGGTGTCCGCCCGCCTCCAATTATAGAGATTTCTAAAAATTCTTGTCTTTCCAACTCTTATTTTGCTTCTAAAGTGATTTCTGAGTGGTTGTGGAGACTGCTGACTACTTTAACAGCAAAATAAATGGCGGATAAACAAGAATTAAGGGGGAACCCTACTTGGAGCCATTTTATCGCAGTCAGAAGGGTGATCTAGCACTGGTCGCCTCTCGCGACAAAGGAATCCTGGAGTGGCGGGGAGGTCGGCCGTTGCACGCGGCGTTTGCGTGGCAGCTGCTACGCGCGACAGCATCGCGCTCACATAGCGTTTAAACCATAGTTTTTTGCGCGATTGCCTGCTGTTTAGCGTGGTTCGCGATTTCATCACATCGCAGCGCCCCGCACTGCGATGTGAGGACATCGCGGAAGCTTTTTTTCTGATATTTTGTAGTTTCCTCCTTTCATTTCAATCTTTCTTTCTCCGTTCTCTGTATTCCCTCTTCATTCTGTGTCTAATTATGCTCTGTTAACCCATTCACGACCGCACGCTACCACTACCACTTCGGACCACACGCTTTTCAAAAATCAATTTCTCTGTCACTAGAACGAATTTCCAAGCTTTCTCACGTTCAATGTATTAACCTATCCTAGGCTCGGCAACGGAAGTCGTGGTCCGTTGGCAGCTCCACTATAGCGCAATCCTCAAATTTTGTTGGAATAGCTGAGGCTCAATCGGAAAAAATCGTTGCGAAACCATTTTCTCGAGCACATCATGAGTTCTTTTTCCTTTCACTGCCGTTTTCCAGCTCTTTCAACTATAAACTTTGATCCGAATCACGTTCTATTCATCCGGACAAGTGCCACGACCATGACTACACCTGCCATGACTAGATGCACCCAAATTCAGAATATACGGACAACTTCGAAAAAATAAAAATCTGCGAAAACGAAACAACAGCGGAAAAAAGCTTGAAAACTTCTAAAACCTTACTCTTTCAGATTCTTGCATGTTTGGGTGAGGACGCAAAGTGGCCTCGAAGTATGGTTTTTCTTTAGCGCGATGCGATGTGTTGGCGCGATGTACATCGCAGAGCAAATCACATCGCGCGCGATGTTCGTGCTGCGATGCGAGTAAGTTTCCCCCCTTTGAGAAATCTCGTTAATTAGGGGCTGGCCGACATTAGTAATAAGCCGATATTCATTAAATCGAGCGTTCCAAGCAAATTTTCGGGTTTTTTTTAAACTTATTTTCACTTTTGAAATGACCAAATCTACATTCTCACGATGAGAACTCGAAAATCGTTTTTATCGCGAACCCTGCCTTTAAAAAGCACTTCTGAGCGCGTTTTGGGCCTCCTACAAAGTTGAGCACTGTTTAAAAGTCAGTCCGAGAGAGATCGTCCTCCCACGTGGTTGGCGCGCGTGTCGAGCAGCATGTGTGTAAATCAGTGCGCATTTGTTTCTTAGCTCACTGAATCATCACGAAAACATGAGGTTGTCTAGGGGTGTGCACAGATTTTTCTAAGAGTGCTAAAGATAAAGTAAACCAGAAAAGGTTTTCTAGGCTCCCTTCAAAGGGTTCTGGCAAGCGTATAAGTATGGTTCATGGTTGGTTTCAACTCAAGAAATTGGAGCCTCTTTTCAGAAAGTGGTGAAAATAAGGGTAAATCAAGTCTAGATCGTGGGTGGTCGTTTTGTGGCGAAAAACAGTGAGAAGATTGGGCGGATCAGAGGGAAGGATTAAGCAGCACTATTGGTTACTGATGTGGCGCCGACCAATAGCGGGGCCTTGCCTTTCCCTCCGATCCGCCCATCATCCTCATTGGTTGGCGCCACAAGACGACCACCCATAGATCGTAATCAAATCGAAATCACTTTACTATATTGCCTTGTGGAACTTGAAAATTCTTGGGAGGGGTGGGAGTCTTTGCCGGCGGCACAGCCTCGCAGTTCAAACTCGGAAGAACCACAACAAAATCTTTCCGAGGTTTTCATCCTTCGCACTTTGGATGCACCCCAAAGTCCTCACCCTGCACACTGCAATTCAGAGGAGTGTTTCACGGCACTTGAACTATCAATTTAGTACGTTCCAATTTCAGCAGAAGAAATTCTACAACAATAACAATTCAGCCTTTCCAGCAGCTATACGAAATGACCACTTGAATTTCTCCTGACAGGAAATGTAGAGAAACTGTCCGACAAAGCTTTCAACCAAGTTTTCCCGCTCTTGAATGGTGAGCAATGAATTTCACTCGTCAGAGATAAAATTTCCTTCTAGGCAACTCACCCGAACTCCCGACACTAACCTTGAAAGAAAAACATATTTTTTGTGCTGATTGTCTCCTTCTAACATAGCTCATGACATCTGCGTCCGCAGGGAACCTTTTCGAGCCTATCCCTAAAATGTCGAGCTGTTAAGGAAAAACAGCAAACTCTAAGAAACTTGGAACCCTCGTGAAATGGACCAGAATCGGGCGCTGTTCGCTCTATTGACTGCCAACATGAAGCCTGAATGAGTCAGGATTTGATAAATCGCTGCAATGTTCGTCGTTTGTGTCCGGGGCGTGAAATAATTAGCCATGATGATGTTCAGCCGAAGGATAGTGAGATTATGGTGGAGTGCGCGAGACGTGTCAGAGACAGACCTCAGATTGGGAATATCAAGCAGATCTCATATAGTAGATTGATGGATGGCAGGAAACGATGAAAAATTATAAGCATCTCCGCATAATATTGTGTGCTTGAGCATGAGCATTTGCAGACAAGAGCTCATCCTGCCAGCCCTCTCTCTTACTCTATTCATCGTCTGATCATCCATTCCTCCCTTCTTTTTTCTTCTCTTCAAATGTGACAATTGTCCGTTAGGTGTCCCTCGGAGCCTCAAGCAGGCCATGTTTTCGACTCGGCCGCCCGCGCATTATTAATCCCGCCCCGTTCTTACGGTATACCCAATTATAACTGGGAATAAGCGCTCAGTCAGCGAGTTGCCGCCTCTGCCTGCCATACTCCTGCCGGTCTACACTTTCTTCTTTTCACGTTCGATTCTTCGTTCAGAATAGAAAAGTCAATGACTTTTTCGTCGAAAAAAAGTCCAGGAAAAATTAGCCAAAGCTCGAGATTGAGATCAGGAAATTGCTCTTAGTTTTTCGGACTTGTGAATCCCTAATAGCCCAGAACAATTTCATCTTTTTGTCCTGCTGCACATGATTGAATCTCATACCAACGAATTTGACGTAAACATAAAATTTTTCCCAAGCTAACTGCATAAAAGCGACTGCTACATTGCTACACCTTCCGTGTAATATTTTTCTTGTACTTTCAGCTCTTTCCGACTATGTTTTTAATTTAATTTCTTAGAAATCAAAATTTCAGTGCACTCTTACCCAACATTTTCTCGATTTCCAGCCTCTTGTTCTAAAATAGGTCACGGTTATCAGTAAATACATATCTGTTGAGCGAGCGCAAGGTGAATTTTGTTCCCATTATGTAACAACCAATGCCAGCACGCGTGTTTGCATTTTTATTTCGTTGTGGTACGGGCCTGATAGCAACGTATTTATCAAAGGTATATAGATACCTTTACCTACATAGTTTAAATACCTTCCTGTTAAGGGATAAAAAATGAAACCATTTTTAAAAGAAAAAAAATTATGGCAACTAGTGCTGGGGCTTATGATCGCGACGTCTAGACGGATATGGTCCAGGTAGAACCGGAACCCGAAGCCGATTCCAGCTTCTTCCATAGTTTCAGTCCCATTTCTGCACATTTCTCTAAAAGATTAGAGTCGAGAAGAAGGAGCGAGTGTTACAAGTATGAATCGCTCAATAAAGTGAAAGTAAAGTCCTTTGGTGATGTGACGCATATTCGACTTCCACTCAGAATTGAAGAAGCTTTTGAATGTGTTTGGGGCAAATACAATAGCTTGCAGCTGATGTTTAATTCAGTGCTCTTATCCTCCCAGACAAGTCTGGTGCCAATTTACCGATAAAAGGCTTGCTTGGTCTTTGGCCAGGATCGATCACTCGACCGTGGTTGAGACGGTGGCGCCTCTTGCCACTGCCCTACACGCGGCCAATGAGAAGGGAAAGTAATTCTTATATCAAGAATGCGAAATGATGGGGGTATAGAAGCAAGGAACGGTTATGCGTTTGGTTAAGCTCGGCTTAAAGGCAGTGCTCACGTCTGAAACGGTATCTTATTCTCATTTTATATCGTTTTAGAGCAAGTGAGCCCACGAAGGGGAGAGGAATTGTGGACACATTCACAAAAACATTAATTTCCGGAGAACAAGTTCTCTATAGAAACACCCTAAAGCATTCAGGTACGCCTAAAACTCCTAGAAATTTCTACGTCGGAGAGATTTTTGCGCTTAAAACCACTAGTATGAGTGAATTCCTTTAGAGTATCACCCACAGGGAATTCAAAAAAAAAAGGGTTCCAATTTGCATGCTCGGATGTGAGTATCTCTCGAACTGAACGGTAATCAGCAGACACCTGTGGTTGTTTCGGTGTACGGACAGCTGGACCATTATCGTGGAAACCAACTGATAAGCATTCAAAAAATCTGTAGGCATTCAAAAACCTTTTTGACGTTACAGACCTGTGCGTTAGTGAACTTCTACCGAAATCTCCAAAAAGCGGAACATACCTAATAGCCACCCTGTATACCCTCAAGCAAATGTGCTCTGGTTAGACTGAATTTCATTGCTGTGGTAGTTGAAAAGCTGCTCTCACGATTATAATGTATTTTTTAAGCCCAAGTTGAACAACTCATGAATGCTGGTCTCAGTGGATGGTCAACTCTCTCAGCCTACCCCTCCCCCCTCTCATTAAAGGCATCGTACGCGCTGGAAACCACAAATCGTTTTTTGTTTAATTAATTGGTTGGAACTGCGTGAGACCGTAGGGAAAGTTTATTGCGTTACTGAAGTTCTATTATGAAGATATAGAAGGAGGAATGTGTCGAATTCCGTCAAAAGAGGATGGCCCTCCGTCAGTCATCTGGCACAATTTGCTGCGTTCGTATGAATAACTGATCAAAAAGTTATGTAGTACAAAAGAGTGAAAATTGATGAAATATATTGTGAGATTACGTGAAGAATGTGTTTTATACATGTATCATTTCACCTTTCGTTCTCCACAAATCTCCTGGAGGAAGGATGAACTTCATTTGATCGAGGGATCATTGGTCAACACGGCAATTCGTGGCGATCGACTCTTCCTTTCTCAAAAATCGATTGAAGGCATTTCGGTAGAGAAAACAGTTTTCAATGGGTTTTTGCTATTTTTTCAACGTAGTTGTTTTGTGAGGTGCTAGAGCTTCCATCATATATCGAAAACTCGGAAACGAAATTCATCGTGGGCGATGCCTTTAACCGTACATTTTCCCGTTCGATGCTTTCATGATGATCGAAGAAGACCCTCGGCTGCGGCGGCAATGGGAAACGCGTCAAGTGATGAGCGAGAATTAATAAGAAATGAATGAGTACCGTATTCTTCCCCCCTACCCCCTCTCTTGGCTGCTGCTGCTCATCGTAGTGAGCCGGAGGGTGTAGACGCATCGATTCACATATTGCATAACTGCTGGCGCTTAGTCGTCTGCGTCTCCCTTCCCATCTAGAGCTTCATCGTCAACACAACTTCTGATTTTGGTCAGCATCAGCCGATGAATTTCCTCCCTGCAAAGCGAATGCTCCGAGCTCATTTGAAACATCATCATTATTTTCGAGTTACACTAAATGGGTTGGACCAAGTGGATGGGGCTGGCTCATGACGAAGTGAATTGAACCTTTGAGATGAAATCTGTAAGACCCTGATGATTTCTCGGGAATCAAAAGAAGTGAGTGGAGCAAACGGACGGCTTCGCACTTACCTTCCCATACAGTGGCATGACATCCCCCGAGGTTTTTACGGAGGTAGACATGGTCTGCAGGGCATAGTGATTATTTGTTCTAGTGGCTAGATGGAGCGAGAAAGCACAGAGAGCGTAGATTCCGAGTGGCAATCACCTTTACCCAGCAAATAAATCGTTCATGGGTACAGACCCTTGGAGCTTTGCGATTTCAATTGGGTTCCGAGACGCCTTTCAATCTAATGTCATGATAGCCCCTCTGAAGAAGTGCCACCTTGATCAGTGAGAACATGGCCCGAGTCAGGGCGTGAACCAAAACATTAAACACATTATCTGGTTCGAACACTCATGAGTACACTTTTGAGCTACTAAGCTTCACGAAGGAATTGGCAAACATCTTAAGCAAGGGTGCGTTTTCAAACCTCTCCCAAGCATTTTTTCCCTCCTGAAAACGGAATTATTGAAACCAGTGTGGTACCTTCAACGCGAAGAGCGCCTAGGTTATCTTGCTTGGTATCCTAGGCTTCTACATAATTCTGCTACAGCTTTGCCCTCAAGCGTCTCGAGAACGTCAAAGGCACTGCCATCTGGGAGGACCAGAACAATTTCTGTTGCGAATAGGATAGATGGCCGTAAAGAAATATCGAGAGAAAGTGAGTGATGGTGGTGCGAAAAAAACCGATTGGGGCTGAAAACTAACTTTACTATGAGAGAGAAAAATCTGACGATCTTCGAGATTCCTCCCAGACAACCTTTTCGAGGAGCCGTGCGTAATAACAAGACGCAGGGCGATAGCAACCATCTTCCTTAGCCTAGAAGGACAACTGCAATCTGCACTTCCCTGCCCTTCGTGGGTGCAATTTCATTTTCCATATGGGAGTACTGAGGATGGGGATGAAACGGCGCGAATTAGAAGAGCTGATTAAAGCGTCACTGCTTGATATTACCCGTCCCGTGCCTGACTGGCTGCAGATGTGCGCAGACGCTGCATTCACGGAAACCCGCCAATCAAAACTATAAATAAAAAGATATCCGGGCGCTTTATGAGAATCCATTAAAGCAGCACTAGCCAGCCTGAAGCAGGGGAGCAGAGCACCAGCATCCTCATCCTCAATCGGAATTCATGGGTCCTCCTTGTCCGAATAAGTGAGGTTGATGCAGTGCTCAAAAGCAGTGTTCACGAAGCAACCGTGTTCTAGTTTTCGATGCATTTCAGTGAACAAATTCACGAAGTGAAGGATAATAGGGAAAAGGATCACAAAACTCCCAAATACTGGAGAAAGAACAATTTTGAACAAAAAAAACTTCTAAAATACTCAATTAAGATTGTTCGGTGTGTTTTGCTCACTGCGGACTTTCGACTGTTTTCTGTTTCTCGTACCGAAAACTCTTTGAAAATGAGATAGTTGAACACACATGCCTAGATGTAACCATCCTTCGGTATAAGGAGTATTGAAAAATTCGGCAACTGTTCCTTTGGTGAAATGAACAGTGGACAACTGTTATATGATTTTGGCGGGGTGATCCAACTGGTCGGCAGATTCACGGGATTTTCTTCCACTTCTTGGCCGTTTTCCGTCGTACTTCTGTTCTTACTCTTCCTAGAGGGATCGAAAGCATACGTTTTCGCTATAAAACAGGCAACTTTTTAATTGTGAGCACTTTAAAAAGTGGGCGGTCGTTACTTCTCACAGGGTATGCATGCGAGGAAAATGGCCGGAGCATGTTAGGAAAATCATCTGGATCTCTAGAGCGAAGGATTATAATTTTAACAACAATACAGTACCAAACAATTTTTTACGGCGTTTTTTGCAAGCACAAAGCGCCGCATCGCTACAGCGTTCTTCAAAGTTGAGAAACTAAAGTTTCAAGGGCATTTTAATGTCCCTATGAATGAGGGAATGCAATGGTGTATGAAAGAAGTTCTCTTGGCTCCGGATTCTGTTGAAATCACGACAGATTTCTGCTAGCATAATCGTCTGAACAGATCATGATGAGGGTTTTTGAGGCGGGAAGGTGTAATTTCCGATGATTTTCTAAAATGCAATCTTTTATTTCATAACACTATTGTATAATAATCGTGAAATGCGATTCAAGAACGACTTCAAAATGGAAATCCGGCCACTTTGAAGCAAGTTATGGCGATGCGGCGCTTACAGGCGCTTGTTAGTGCGCGCAAAACATCATTTTTGCAAGAACTGTGCTCGGCTGTGTACACGATTTTGCTTCTATTTTGTCAGGACTTGGAGTGCTTCGACTGAGAATCGATACCCCTGACACTCAAAAGTAATGCGTATCCAAAGAATCGTCAGTCAGTCAGCGTATATCCCCGAAAGAAGTGGTTTCCTGCAGAATGAAGTCGAGGCTTTTCAGAACTCATCCTGAATTTGAACAGCAAATAACAGTGAACAAGTTATCTCAGACTTGTTTTCCGCACGATACGGAAGGTCTGGTGTCCTACATATATGTATCATAGGCATGCTTAGAAAGAACGTCGACACCTCGTTTTGTTCCAGAATGGGGCCACTCTTGCTTCAGAGGACTTCACGTCGAAGAAGATAGCCTAGGAGCTGTAAAATGACTTGTGAGGGCCGGCCGATGTTCAATTCAGTGTTTGTTTCCTCCAACAAGTCCGATGCCGATTTCACCGACCCCACATGGAAGCGAGCTGGTTGCGCCGAAACTCGTCCGCTCCGCAATTTTTATCGCAATAAACTTCGCTCAATCCGGGATTCCCTCCTGTTTAAAATTCGGGAGGCTCAGCAAACCTAAGAAAAGTATCATCTCCGCAAAGTTAGATCCTCGATTCAAATACATGTCTATGTTTCAGAGCTTCAAAAATGCGGAGCGAGCGAGTTTAGGGGTAATCAGGCGAGGTGGTGGGAATTATACATTGGACACGAATCGAAAAACGGATATCCGAATTATTCTGAAAACCATGGTTGTGGGTATCCGAGTGCACTCAGATGGATCCCGAGTGGTAGCAAGTAGTACCGGAGTAGCAGTGCTTTTATTTTGAATTCATTCGGATGAATCGGGCATCCGCGTCCATCGTTTTTGAAATGATTCGGATATCCGTTTTTCGATTCGGGTCCAATGTATAGTGGGAATCAAACTCGACCGTGTGCAGCGAAAGCCGTAACTTTTGCCAGTGCGCTACCGTACCTCACAAATTTGGAGGATTTCCAAAATCGCACTCCGCAGCCAGTGAGCCGAAGCAAAAAACACACAGCTGCTTAAAAAGGCCTTACGTTTTACATATTACGTTACGGCCAAAATATAGAAGAATGGGTGAGAAATTTGTTTTTAAAAAGTGCTTCGCGCACACTTTAGTGGCATTTCTTTCCTATCCAGGTTTATCTGGATTTATGAGAAGAAATGGGCTATGATACTCCAGCAAAAGTTTATTCGCATTTCAGTGAACATTTATGGAACCCATGTAGAAGTTTTCATAGAAAACGATTCAACTTCGGTTTTGCAAAAGTTAATTTTATTTATTTATTTATTTATTTATTTATTTGAGACGCGGAACAAGTCCACGTGAGTAATACACATCATAATAATAAAAGTTGTCAAGTGTCTGAAAAATTAAACACAATCGCAAGAACCTAGACTGAGTAATCAACAAAACGCAATAGCCGTGAAATAAATTCAAAAACATGTAAAAACAAGTAGATGGGGCAGAAGAACCATCCTAATAGGCAAGAAGAATATCATATGTTCTTTAGAAGGGACTTGAAAGCATTCAAAGACATGCTCAGTAGGATCGCATTCTCACCTAGGATGTGGTGTTGTTTTAATTAATGATATCAAAAGTTCAATATTTGCACCGACGTCAAACAATTCGTATTTAAAGGCACAGTCCAACCTTCAGGGGTGACTTTTGATATTATGGCCCGGTCGTCGCCTATAGCAACCCTGCCAAGCGCGAAATCTCAACTCGCTCAAATAAGCGAGGAAAAGCTAGGGAAAAATTGACCACGCCCCCTTGGAAGAAAAAATGGGTAACGCCAACTGCCAGGTTTCCGACCTCAATAGGGAAGAGACGCTCGAATGATTTTATTTAAAACCTATGTTCTTCGATTTGTTTTCGGTCTGGCTTTATATTGTGACCTGCGTCAGAACGATGGCTGCGAATAACGAGAAAATACAGGCTCGAGACAACTCGTCCGCGAACATCTAGCCATGCAAAATTGAGATTTTTTAGGAGCCGTAACTCCGTTCGTAATGAGTTCTGAGCGACTCTTGAGACACCATTGCGATCAACGTGAGATTTTCTCCAAGATAAGCAGGGAAACAAACATTCGATTCTGAGGTTGGACCGCGCTATCAATGTAATGGGTTGGGGAATATATTCGTTCGGTTTTTTTCAAAGCTTTATTCATATGATTTATTTGTTCATTTGGCAAAGCGATTGCTTTTGTTAGAAAGTGCTTTTTCCGCTCTACAAAACTGTGTTATTTGTTTTTTCGAAAAAATTATATTTTGCCTATTTTTCAGGCTTGGAAATGGAATACCCTTCAAATCGCTGCTCAACACCTCGCGCACCATAGAGCAAAACGCGGTTAGAAGCGGCACTTTTTGTACCGAATGGTCATGGGAAACAAAAAATGGTGTCTGCACGTCACTATAAAGCAAATGAAGGAGTGGATGGCCTTAGGAGATAAGCCAAAACCGAGAGTCAAGCAAGATCTCTACCCGAAAAAGACCATGGTCTGCGTTTGGTGGGACTGTGAAGGCACGATACACGGAGGAATGCTTGAAAGGAACGCAGCGAAAAACAAGGAGCTCTACATTGGCCAACTGCGCCGTGCAAATGAAGCTATGCGACCGAAAAGACCTGATCGACAAGGCCAAATCCTCACGACAGTTCTAGATCCCATGTTGCACAAGTCGTCTAAGCCGCACTCCATGATCTCGAAATGGAGGTTTTTCAGCATCCACCGTACTCTCCGGACATTGCGTCAACCTATTATCACCTTTTACGCTCCAGGTCGAATCAAATGAGGGATGCTACCATCGACGGCGAAGTGGACCTCAAAAACTGGGTCAACAACTTCTTTGACCCCAGACCAAGCGATTTTTGGCGGAACGACATCAACAAGTGGTCGATAGGTGGGAGAAGGTCTTAAACAGTAGCGTCAAACACAATTAAATTATTGTTATAGTTATTGTTTTTTGTTCGAATAAAGCTCTTTGGAAAAAAACCGAACGAACTTATTTCCCAACATAATATAACGAGAGGCCTAAGTGCAACTCCATTCGCGCAGCGCTTTCTTCATGCTTTGACGAGATCGGGTGTAAAATCCTTCCCTGGTAAGCCCGATATGCTAAACTTGTTCGTTCAATAGCGAGAAGTTTCTAAGCAGAATCACTCACTTCATATTTCAGCTTTCTTGGTCGCGGTATGCCTGAAATGGAAAATTTCATACGATATTCTACTCAAGTAGAGAAACTCCTTATTTAGACTCTGAGAAAAATCGCCGCTGTGGCTCCGCTATAGTGCCGCTTCGGAGCCTACAGGCACCGAAGCGGTACTATCGCGGAGCCGCGCCGGCACTACCGCGGAGCCGTGGCGGAACTACCGCGGAGCCGTAGCGGTGATGCGGCAGTGCCGCTTCGGCTCAGTGATAGTGCCGCCACGACTCCACTGTAGTTCCACCACGGCTCCGCGGCAGTGCCGCTTCGGCTCAGCGATAGTGCCGCAGCGGGTCCGGGAGTTTATCTGATATGAAGTTATTTAGGAATAATAATACAACTAGGGGGCTCAAGAACAAAAATACGCACCTGTGGTCGTTACGTCATCTGTATAATAGCGACAGAGGTTACCCCCGCTTTCCGCCCAAGGAAAATACGCAAAGTACCTCAAACTCGGGTAATTGAACCGGCGACAACTTCTCTTCACCACGCAGGATAGTACATCGTACTCCACGCGGGTTCACAGCTGCATCCTCGCGGAGCCAGATCGGTTCTGACGCGGAGCCGCTGCGGTACTATCGCGTCGATGTCGAGGCTCAGGACACGGCAACGAAATCGTCTGTTGACGGAGTCGCTGCGATACTCTCGCGGAACTATCGCGGTACAGTCTAGGGTCGCGGTACTTTCCCGGCACTGACGCTGCAAATTTTCTTAGAGGAGTTGGGTGGATTTTTGAGCTTCTTGAATTCTTCATCAAACTTCATTCGCTGCGTTTTTTCCAAACTTCGGGCAACACTCTCTTGATATGGCTCATTTATCCTGACACGAGTCGCAAAGGCTGGTTTGATGCACGACCGGGATCACTCAGTAAAAAAGTGAGGAAAGTCCTCCCGCCTCCTTCAAAACGAAAACCTAGATCAAAAATGACTAATTTTCCTTTAGGCGGCATGACGATTCCTCTATCTTTATACTACACGAATCCGGTTCACAGCAGCAGAACAGGTCTTCTTCTTCTTTCACCCCTTTGGAATGCGGCCAAAACGCTGGTCGATGGGCGCGAATCATTGCGGTTTGAACTAGTGGAAAATTCGTTGTTGAGTCGTCGAGGAATCGATAATTGATGGTTTTATTCTGAGGGGACGAGAAGACGGGCCAAGCCAACCAAAGCATAACAAACTCATTCAGCGATGCAGGCGAGAAGACACAAATAACACCTTGTCGAATCGGGTGGCTCCGCCGCGGATTTCAAATCCCTTTCTAAAGTTATCCGGCTATATGGGGACCTCGCTTTTGATGGAGTTGGATTGTCCAAAGTAAGTATGCTGGGTAGAGTATGGGCGAGTACAGTTCTCGGAAACGGAAAAAAAGCGGTTGTGCGGTTGCGTATTTCCACTAAACATGCTGTGTCCATGGGTGGCTTGGCTCCAAGTTGCGGACGTCCCTCCATTATCGACGGCAAATTTACACATTTTTCGATGCTATCGCAGCTGAGGGGGGGGGCACTTGGCCATCGCACTTGGCCACGCTTTTTTTCCGTGCAGACGCGCAATTAGAGCACCAACCCAAAAACCCCTGCCTTCCGAAATCGGGGGAGTGTTTGCGGAGAGGAAAAATGGGCATAGACATGTGCGACGATCTGGTGACCCCTCCCGCGTCAGCACTTTTTTTCGAATTTGGAAGAAAAAGCATCTTAAACGTTGAGCAACGGTAAGTTTTCCCTCTTACATACACATTATAATTACACCTAAAGTGACAAAAAAACCGGAAAATGCATTCGTGACGACCGCTCGACGGACGGACAGTCTTATTCGGGCAGACTTTAGTATATGTGTATCATAGCCATACGTTTTTATTCAAATTCAAATGGTGGAGCACAGGACGAAAGATCGAGTACGATCGGTACGGATCGTGCTGATACTTTGCGCTCCCTATTGTGCATTGACGTAAACTCGGTGCGTATATGTTACGACATGTGCACCGAGTTTGCGTCAACGCTCAGTAAGGAACGCAAAGCATAAGGATGATCTGCGCTTATCGTAACTAGTCCCTAAGGTATTAAAAATATGGCGGTAGAGAACCGTGGCCAGGTTGACACCCTAAGCCGGTGAACGGTTATGATGAAAATTTTTTATCAATTGATCGAAACCGGTGAATTTTCTCTAAAAAATCATAATTTACGAATGAGTATCTTAACAGTCAACATCAAAACAGGGCCCAATCGAAAATGCAGCACTTTCTGAAACCTCCAAAAAACGGTTGGTTCAAACGCAAAAAGCCGTAGTCCTGTGATTTGGGTTGCAACATTTCACACGCTACTGTATGTATTGGTGCAATGAAACTAGTTTATTTACAGGAAGTAAAAAAAGCATTTGAGACAGAAAAAACGTAAGAAAGTGGTATTGTGGCATAAATGAATGTTGTAGCCCTTGACTATTAGAGATTTCGCATTTCGTAACGACACTTTATCCGGAGTTTAGGATAAATCTATAATAAAAACAAGAATTTAGTTGCGACGCAGAAGCTCGTACATACATGGGAAATTCTGTGTGATTTTTCGCCTTGAACATTTTAGGAAACCGTTTTTTTTTCATTGTTCGTGTTAGGCGACTTTTCATTCCTTTCAATATACGCCCATATGTACCTAGATACTTTCCGCAAGGGGCATCTTGACCAGCGAGAGGCATTACCAGCCCATCATCTTATATAGCGAACCGATGATGTTAGTGTTGAGTATCTCAGCAAGGAGTAAACAATTTCGGTTCATTTCCTCCGCGCGAGACAGTGTGTGTGCAGAGAAATGGCCACATGACGACACCAATCGTAATGAAGAGAACGCTGGTGGAAGGCTCTATCTATTCCTATCTTCCTCCTTTTCTCCTCTTCAGTTCTTCATCCATTTTAACATCCTTTTCGGGGCCCCCCGTCAGTGGCTCATTTGTCGATCCATCCATCGTACGAAACGATCGCGTCCTTGATGTGCCGCGATTTCGACAATAATTTCTGCATAATCCCTCCTAATTTCTTCGCTGCATAAGGTGTCCTTTGTAACTGGGCGATTAAAAATTCCTCGGACTAGGCTACAGAGGGAGAGAGAGGGCAAGTGAGGGCAGAGAGGATAGAGGGAGCAGAGGGAGTGCGACTCCTTGCCGCTGCGTGACTCCGCCCTTTTGATAATTTCTTGCTTTTTGCCTCGACGGCTTCTCATCGTTGGGCCAGGCGCCTGCTCCCGCCTCACCGATCATATTCGCGACTTTTCCCCCAACCCTACCGGAGCCTTCGTTGTTATCTCAGTGTCCATGACAACGTCGACTCATACGTTAGTGCATGTGAAGTTCGTTGGGAAAGAGACTGGTCGGTTGTCAATCGATGTTTATGAGCTTGTTGATGGTTTATGTTATGAAAGGATTGCTGCTGATGACTCTCATGGTGTTACGGTAAGAGACATCACCCAGTCAGGCAGCCAGCCATTCACCCAGTCACACACAGTCGCACCAGTTTGACCGGCCACGCAACCCGTGCTGTGCAATTATCCCGCGATTCCGTTTTTATGTGCATGTTCTGACGATTCACCGCCGCCGCGTTGTGCCCGATCCCAGACCCCACCGTATCACGACGGATCAACTGCACTCTCTGACCCTTTAGAGACCGCAAGGCAGGTTCCGGAGGTCTTCGTGGATCGCCACTTATGTGCTGAACTGTGCATTATTGCTTCAAGCACAAGTGAAATTCTAGTGGCGTTTTCCTTGGATAACTCACTCCGAACTGGAGTGCCAAAGGCAGTGTCCATGATAAAGACCGTCTTCGAGTTTCCACCGTAATTCGAAAGGTTCGGGACTTGAGGCAACAGGATTATCGAAGAAACGGCTAAAAATGGGCCCCAATTAGCCCTACACGGCCTTCAACTTCAATGTAGAGCGATATCCCCGCCCACTCCTCTCAACGGCCACTGATGAAAACGATCACCTGAAAAATCGACTTCAACGACACATACGGTGGTCAGGCAATCAAAACTATTCCCTACAATGCATGAATTGAACAAAGTCACCCCATTTAAAAAATTTTCCTTGGAGTCGATATTTCAGTTGTTTGCCTCCGGTTATTGGCCGTTGAGGGGAATGGGCGGGTATTGGCCGTTGAGGGGAGTGGGCGGGTGCACTCTACATGGAAGTTCAGGGTCGTGCAGGGCTAGATGAGGCTCTTTTTTAAGCAGATTTTTTCCACATTTTCCACATCATGAGCCCGATTTCCGATGGAAACTCAAAGACGGTTTTCATCGTGAGTACAGATTTTAAAGGAAATTTCTGAGGTTCAATATTGCCCAGAATGAATATTGTTTTGAATGGATCTTTCAAAATTCGTTTCGTTTTCCTCCTTTTCTAGAGTGTTACGGTAACGCGGCAAATCCATCGTCTAGCTGTCATTCGTCTCCTCGCTCCGAGTACTTCGTACGGCAGCCACCGGTAGCGTAGTCATCTTCTAAAAGTCCTAGAAAAATAAAACGATTTTTGAGAAGTGGCTTACCGTTCGTTCCTAAAGGTGTCCAGTTCTCAATCTGAGACTTCTTTTGTCTTTTTAGCGCTGATTAATATCTTATATCTGCTTTCTCATTTTAAAGGCAGCATACACGCTCGTAAACGTGGTTGAGATAACAAAGTGAATAGAATCGGACGGCTTACAACATAATGTCTACGCATTTTGAAGAGTCAGAAACGACCCACATTGCCGTTATAGGGGTAGCAAGTTTGGCCCCGCCCGTATTTTCACGCCCCTGTATTTGCGCTTTTCCTCCAACGCAAGGTTGCTGGGTCATCTTCACCGTCGGTACTGTTAGTGGACTGCCTAACTAGTGAACCACACACGTCACTGACGGCGAAGATGAACCAGCAACCTTGCATTGGAGGAAAAGCGCAAATACAGGGGGCGTGAAAATACGGACGGGGCCAAACTTTTTACTCCTATCACGGTATTGTGGGTCGTTTTTGACGCTTCAAAATGCGCAAGCGTTGGGTTCTGTGCCATACGATTCTATTTCCGTTGTAATCTCAGATACGTTTACGAGCGTGTATGCTGCCTTTAAGATGCTCATATTGGTAATAAAAAATTGCCTCAGATTTCTTAGTGGTGAACGTTGGTCAAAGCTAGGTAATCTTTTTTACTGCAGCTGTGTGCAGTTTTTTACCTGAAGGCTCCCAAAGTAGTTTTCTTCGATTCAAGTAGTATGACGCCTGCAACAAGACTAATGCAATACTGTCCTTATCGGGATGCAATTCCGTTCCGCATTTGCGGACAACCGCTGTAGCAGCACGGAGCACGATGATAATCGTGCTGGAGCAACGGTGTTCGTTCTGGTACCCCGTGGTGCCGAACGATTATCATCGTGCAGCGGGCTGCAACGGCGGGTGTCCGCAAGTGCGTAACCAAATTTCGCTCCGAGAAGGACAGTATAATGCAAGTAGAAGGACGGTTTTTTTCTACATTGCAAATATTGTGGTAGACTGAATCTCAAAAAAAAATGCTGTCGCAGCATTAGGGACAGCGCGTCCCACTGCTACTGATGCCATTGTGAACATCCAACAACAATTATCGCAAGCGTCGCATGATGAGTGGTCTGTAGCGAGATGAGCAGCAGTGGGACGCACTGTACACTCCATCTAGAGACAAAATTCACTTGATTCTTTCTGTAAAAACTCACTGCACAAACTCGCTCGTTCTTTCGATGTTTTTTTTTGTGTTTCGGTGTTATGTTCAATCATTTTTTGGACAAATCGGTAAGTGAAGACAAAAAAAATTAGGAACGAATGCCACGCACTTCGTGTGCGCATCACGCGATGGAACCAAGTGAATGTATGCTCCGAAATAGAGTGAATAACATCATATCCAAAATGCTTCAAAATGGAGAATATCAGTTTAGATAGTTGTTTTTTTCAATACTAACACTTTTTTCTAAGAATATGGCTCTCTTGGTTGTTTCATCACTGAACCTCCTTTACTTTAGCAAGACAATTATTATGGCCTTATCTTGTTGTTCACAGTTAATTATTCAGTAATAGCTATAAGCATTCAATTGTGATTCAAGAGAAACACAATGACTCACACTACAATTCGGAGCAAAATTTGCTGGGGTCCACCGCGTCCGTGTGCGCGCGTATGCTGGTTCTCCTTCTGCCCGCACTTTCTCTTTTTCGCTCCCCTCGCTCTTCACGCGCACGAATAAGGGGTATGGTATACTTTTGCGACACACGGTCGCGTCGATCTGCACAGCGAGAGCGACCGCCTCCCGTCCTTTAAATCTGTCGCTGTCGCAGTGCACTGCACAGCGACAGCGACAGTGGTAGGGACAGGCTATGGCACAGTTGCAGTATGTCAGCCTTCCGCGACACGTCGCTGCGACCCACACGCGACATCTGTTCCTACGACGACCGTTGCCGTTGCTCCAATGCGGGTCCCGCCTCGATTTGTGTTAGATTGCATGCCTGTCGCTCATTACAGCGACAAAGTATACCATAGGCCTAAGGCAAGGTGAACTTCGCTGCGAAATAGAAGTTATGCACTTCGAATTCACAATAAGTATTGGAATTACAATTCGAATATCCGCCCACTTGCTTTTCACCCAAGTGATTAAATGCTGCCATTTTTTGTGTCCAAATGCGGCAGAGATCCTAATAAACACTATTTCTTGATCTTTCCATTTTCGATCCATTTTCTTCGAACCATGTTATAAATGTAAGTAGTTCGTTCCCCATTCCTAGTGAACCGGATCATTTTCAGCCGTTTGATGAAAAAAGAATCTAATGTACCATTATTGTGATCGAATCCATAAAATTGTTTTGGCAACAAGTGAGGGTGGTGACAAGCCCCCCCCCTGCTTACCCTCATTGAAAAGGAGAAGATGGGGTGTAAGATCCAATCCAGTGCCCTCTCCTTACGAGAAAGGCTAAACCAATATTGAACTTTTTTTGGGCTGCGATAGGTTCGAGACAGGATACTTTGAAAGTTAACTGTGTGTGAACCTTGATGACGTCCGGCAGGAACTCCTGACCGCCATCTTTAGTACCTATATGTCTTATATTTGACAGGACAGGCTTGTTTTCCTTCGTTTGAATAGTATTCTAAATCCTTTGCCGCTCAGGAAAATGTCCCCAATCCGAACACTCAGAATGCCCCCCAAAATGCGAAAGCGACTTGGCTTGTTTTATAAGGTCATTACTTGTTCGGCAATACTCGGGAATAAAATTGGCATCCGAGTGATTGAGTACGTCCTATCCAGGCTGCATTATATGTATGAGTGGGGGAAAATCCCCTGGGGCGCTACCGTATACTCTCTCATCTCGTCCTCCTCGTCGTTGTCGTCGTTGTGAGTGTATGTGTGCACATCTCCTCTCCCCTATTGCTCAACTCTCTACGACCAATTATCATAAGTTTGGAGCCATTCTCTCTCTCTCTCTCTCTGCCGAGCCCCGATTTCACCCTACCCGCAGCCCCTTTCTAGTGCCACTTCCTCCTCACCACACCCCACTTTACACACTACTCTCTATCTACTATGTGACCCTCGTCGGCCATCAACAAATTTTTATGACTTTTGTAAAACCCTGCGCAACATTTGCGCGATGTTATAACTCGGCATCGGCAGAATGAATTTCACCCTTCGTTGTGATTTTTCTGACGAAGGAAAGACAGAGCAGCAGGCAGTTCCTCGTTGTGACTGGTGCTTGTAAAGCTCGAGTTTCCCGCTGGGGTAGGAAGAAGAGTGGCGGTTCGTGTCCGCTTTGAGAGAGAGCTGCGAGAGAAAGAGTCCGCGAGGGTGATGTGGAATTCTAAAAGAATAAAAGAGCGCAATACAAATATTGTGATTATGCGCGGCCCTCACTCTCTCACTCGCTCTCACGCGAAGGCGTAAAGACAAGCTCAAACATACACGAAGAGAAGAGCGGCACACCGAGTGACGAGGGCCACGATGACGACCCCCCTTCGATGCCCTTTGGCCTGCTCACTTCAGACGCCCAAATAATCACCCTACACGTTTTTCCCTCGCTCGCATCTGTCTCCTGCTTGGGCTGAACCCTGAACTTGCTGTTTAGTAAGGCGATTCTCATCTGAGACCACTCCCAACTGAGGATCTGCAACGATCTCCTAGATTTATTTTTAGCTTACAATTCAGAACCATCTCAAGGGGCACAACCAGTCCTAATTTGATCACCATAAAACTCAGTCCCGACACTCAAATTAACCCCTGAAATGTTTTTGTCCAATTTATCTTGAAGCTATCTCAGGAATGCATCTTTTTTTCTTATGGAGACTTTCGATGTTCCCTGCTTGCTCAGAATCAAAAATTTTTGGGAACCTCTGCCTCATCACCCTGCTATTTAGGAACATGGTTTGATCAATACTGTTTCCTGTCTTTTTTATACCGAAAGAGTTGGACAAGAATAGGAACAAAAATACTACTAGCATTGCTCAATTTCTTTTTCTCAATTAAACTGCAAATTTTGGCTCAGAAAGGACCTCTAAGGTTTATCCCTGATTCACAGATCACGACGGAGCACAAATCCACGCCTCCGATGCATTTTTTTATAGTTCCTCCACTGATTTTGCCGACCTTGTTACAAATCTTCTCGAATCGCTAGAACATTAATATTGATTTTTCGTTTAATAATTACCTCACCTGAAAGTACCCCTAGATTTCGGAAACGAAATAGTTCGAAGTTTGATTGACAGGGGAGCGTGGCTATATGTAGATCGTGCTGTCTTACGGCCTAGTTATACTTCCTCGTTTTGCTACCGCTGACCTCCGCCCCTTAGTATATTATTGGTCAATCAGAACAAAATCCCAACGGTATTTAGATTTTAAGAAGTAGTATTCTCGATACGTTCCTTTGTGTTGGACAGGACACCATTCCTCACGTCTGAGCGGAAAAATAGCGCCTCGATTTCCCTTTTTTTTCAATTTGACTTGAAAATGGTTAGAAAGGAAAAGCGTACGGACAGATTTCGGAATAATCATTCGATTTTTCGGATCATGTTTCGGGTCTTCTGTCCCGCCTACTTCCATCTGTGTTGAGAACCTTTCAGTGGGAACTGTTAGACAACCCCCAAATCCTCGTCTCAGACTCCGCATCTCTTCCCAAAGTTTCCTTCAGTATCCTTCTTCATAGTTGAAGAGCAAAAATAATCTCATCATAATAGTATTACCCTCTTCTAGCTAATTCTTACGTGATTGTTGCCACTTTTCCGTCCAGGAGTTTGCAACTTTGATGGGGCTGAGGGGAGGGGGAGGGGCTTAGTTCGGTCGTTTTTGGCTGATTATGAGTTCGTTCGTCCGCGCGCCTGACAGTCGCTCCATCACTGAACATGCGAGCTGATCGACAACACTTTTCTCACCACGCGCGTTTCGTTTGATTCATCTCTCCCCTCTACCGCTTAAAAAGAAGTCACCCCCTCAGGAACTTTTCGCTCCTTTATGCGTATTCGATCTATTCTGAATCAACTATCACCCCTCGTTTTGTCATAAATCAATCATTCGCTACACTGTGTTGAGTACTTTGTATGAATGCGCATTGCCCCTATAATTAATCTTCACTCCCCCAACATCCAACTATCAATTTTTTCCCACCCACCACGCGACTCTATGGCACTCACTCTTTGCAGCCGAAAAACTCTCCTACCGCCTTTTGGAGATGTGGCAGCCTGCTATGGGCTGAAAGCCTTTTTCTGATCCTCATCTCGTCCGAGTGATAAATATGCATTTAGCACCCCCGGTCCGATCGACGACTTCCGCCCCGCTCAACGGCTATTTGCCGAGCCGTTTTTTACCGCCAGCGTTATGAGTTGCCGACTCGCTCTTGTGCTTGTTCCAGCAGTTGCCGAGCTGAGCGCTCCCTCGAGCTGACTGACTGACTGAGAGCCTGTCTATGTGCCTGTCATTTCATCATCATCATCTCTCCTCCTCATCCTTCCCCACAATCTAATATTTCTGTTAAACGCGTACCTTTGCTAAGTTCCAGTGAAAAGTTGCACATATGGACAATCCTTTCCCATTACTGCTCTATTGTTTCCGAATCCTCCCCTCTTCACATCTAAAAAATCTGTCAGACATAATCGTGTTTCCAAAAAAATGGAATGAAACCACATACTGAGCTCGAGGCATATGAGCACATGCAGCTCTTATGATTTTGAGGGTCTTATGATTTCGAAAATCTGCAAGTCCACGACCCGTGGAAAATAGAAACAAAACCTCACATATCAAAAAATCTATGATTACCTGAAAATTGTCCGAATTTTCTTACTTCCCAGCCTCTCCCTCATAAGTGTTTGTAACCAAACAAAAAGCCGGTAAAAGCTCGGCCGTCAATTTCTTGTAATTGTTTCTGCCCTTGCCATATAATGGCCCTCACCGGTTGCGCGTAGACAGGAAAATAGGTTGAAATTTGATTTTTCTGTGATTTTTCGACTATTGATTGCACGAAAACGATGCATTTGTTTGTCAAAGAAAGGAAGTACTCCCAAATTTCCTTTTCCTGTTTTCTTTGTTTTTCAGGTTGTAATTTCATATCTTTCATAGTCCTCACCGTAAACGTGGCACGCGCGTGTCGCTCATCCGACGTCGCCGTGTTTACGTTGACAGCAAAGTTGAGGACCAACTTCAAACCGTCATAATGGTATTTTCTCGCTCGTTGGTCTCTTAGGAAACTAGGAAAATAGTTATAAAAAATTTGAAAATTTCATTGTTATCTGTGACGATTTGCCTGCGCCCATCATGTCTTTCGCACTGGCTAACCCTAACACAGATTCAGATATTTCGTCATCTGCTACGTTCTAGGAAAAAGAAGGACTGGAAGTTGAGATTCGCACACTCTGTTATGGAGCAAATTTCACTGGTTCCATCGCGCGCGTGTGTGCGCGCACGCTGCTCTTCCCCTTTCTCCCCTCCGCTCTGTCGCTGTCTCTGCACACGCAGGCAAAGGCACCAAGTAAATTCCGCACCGAAATAGCGTGTAAGTGGGTGTTCTTCATCGAAAATAGTCTACTATCAGTCTTACTACATTCTCCTAGTATAGTACTTGAAGTATGGTTAGTAAATACAGATATTCGATTGTTGAGAAATTCGGTGAGATAGAAAACAGTGACTAAGTCCTCAGTGTGGTTAAGTCCTTTTGTTGTATTTGGTGGTGAATTTGGCTTCCAAGAGGTTTTGCCTTTTCGTCGAAGTTTTGTAATAATGTGTCTGAAATTCTTCTTCAAATTTCTTTTTGTTCAATCCACGTGGTTCCAAACACCCCTCCCCCGTAGACGAGGATCGAGCGTCGAGTGGACTGTTCTGCAGAGAATTTTTATTCAATTTTTTCAATTTCATCTGTATTCATCATGGATCAATCATCTTTTTGAAATGATTTACCCGTACCCTGTTTTTTTCGTTTTTTTTTTCGTCAGCGATTTAGTTTTTCGTGGTTTTCAGTCAATGTGTGATGACGTCGACCATCGGTCTAGCGTCCCGTCGTAAGCAGGCAAAGCCACAACGCCATCAGGATCTTCTGCCAGTCAAGGGTCAGCCATACATATTGCTTCATTCCTCTGTGTTTTACCCGTGTTCATTTTTGGCCGGTCGCGTTTTTTTGCTGGTGGCGGTCGCTGCCCGGGTGTCCTTTGACTGTTGCGTCTCATCATAATGTACATATCTTGCATTAGACAAAGGCCGACCGACCTTGAGGGCTAGTTAACAACTTTACGCTTCGAATCGCCCTCGAACCCGGTGGCGGACGGGTTGCGTTTGTGTGCCCCCCTCCCATCCCGCGGAAAAAGGACAGCCTTCATTGACGGCCGTCGCGAATATTACCGTATCTACTCGTCATGCGCATATTATCGTTGGCTCCGCCCCCGCGGCTTATCCAATCATACACATCGCCTGAGGCGTCGCGATTGCGAGAGAGCGCTCAACGGCCGCGACACGCAGATGTGTGGCACGGAATTAATCTGATTTCTTGATTGAAACAATGTCAAATGATGATGACGCACTGCTCCCCAAGGAATTCAGGGGAATATGCTGTGGTTCATTTCGACCTCATGTATGTACAAAGGAAAGAATTTAGAGGCATAAGTGTTGAAAACAATCTGACAAAGGAAAATAAACAACGGGACTCTTTGAAAGAATTTGCATTTGATTTGGTAATAACGGAGTGATGGGTCTCAATGGTTCTCCAGTTAAACGCTGTTTTGATGGCTCCTATGAAAAGCATTTGGGAATTTCATTTTGGCAAACCGAAGCCTTCATGCATGTGAAATTATCCAGTCATAATAATGAAATCTGGTAACTTGAAATTACCTTTTAATAATCACCTTTTGATGTAAAGATTGAAGGAGAATCGCGGAGTTTGTATAAACAGTGATGAGTAGTGTAATTTGTCTTGTCACAATCTTCATCTGAACTTAACCTGGGGCCATTCTTTCCCCTCAAACTAACAGTTGTTACTGCCTTGTTTTGCTTGTAATTGCTGCTTAAATCTAATCTGAATTATTTATTGTTCTCAAATAGCATTTTTAAAACGTACTCATTCTTATGAGAATTTTCTATTTTGCCATATTGGCAGTGTAGATAATTTAGCCGTTCCATCTAGAATGAGCCTTTGATAGCCCTGTGCTGCGTGGTATTTCTCTATTCTGCCATAAATTACAGTAAAGTCATTTGCATTTGTGGGTTATGTTCATATTTCAGTAGCTTTAAATTTTTATGCTTTAGTAGCTGAAAAAATGGAGAAAATTCTTTCGACCAATGTGAAATCAAATGCTTCCATATTCAGTTCCTTATACTGAGCGAGGGCGTATTGAAGACGGACTGAAAACGGCGATCTGCGATCAATATGCATGCCACCCATTACGAAGAAATCGGCCTCAACCTTGGACGGAACTATGGAGCGATCTACAGGGTGGCGGCGGGGTATTTGTGCTCCGCTTTTGAGGATACCGTGAGACTTCACAAGCGCACAGGTCTGGAATAACTATTCTATGTATTTTTGGAAATCCACAAGAGTACGAGTTCTTCTCCCAAGAGGATGCTCAAGGAACATACCAGGTTGTTCAATAAGTTTTGTCGTAGCCCAAAATTTTTTTGTTTTGTTGGTACAATCTTCATATGAACGTATGTGATGTTTCATTTGAATCTGTCAGTTCATTCTTTGTTTACAAGCCGTTTAGTGTCGCCGTGTCACAGCAGTGGAAAAAATTGAATATCGTGCAGCGATAAAATTCTTATTTTTGGAAGGTGTAGCACCGAAAGAAATTCACGAACGAATGTTAAAAGTGTATAATGATTGTTCACCTACAATTAGAAGAGTAGAACGATGGGTTGCTGAATTTAAACGTGGTCGTACAAGCCTTCAAGACGATCCACGTGAAGGACGTCCAAAAAGCGCATCAACACCAGAAATCATAGCCAAAATACAGGATATCGTTTTGGAAGATCATCGATTGACTAGAGAGATTTAGTAGAAGCTCTACAGATCTTATTAGGCAGTGTGAGCCAGATTTCAAGTGAAATTTTGGGTTTTAGAAAGCTGTGTGCACAAAAGGTGCCGCGTTCGCTAACAATGGAACAAAAGCACATTCGAATGCGACTTTCTCAGCAACATTTGGAGCGTTTTGAAAAGGATAAAGTGGATTTTGTGCGTCGATTTATCACTATGGATGAGACTTGAGTCTATCACCATGATCCTGAATCAAGACAAGAGACTAAAGAGAGGTGTGAACCTGGTTGTTCGGCTTCGAAACGAGTTCGTGTACGGAAGTCGGCCAAGAAGGTTATGGTATCAGTTTTTTGGGATGAGAAAGGAATTTTGTTTGTGGAACAATTAATTCTGAATATTATTGCAACCTTTTGGATCAGTTGAAGGAAAAAATTCGTGAAAAAAGACCCGGTTTGCAGAACAAAAAAAAAACCTTTTTCATCAGGACAACACACCGTGTTGTAAGAGCATTTTGGCAATGGCTAAAATCCATGAAACAAAGTTCGAATCGTTGGAGCATCCACGGTATTCACCAGATTTGGCCCCGCGACTTCCATTTGTTTCCAGAACTCAAAAAAATTATGCGTGGCAAGCGTTTTTCATCAAATGAAGAGGTCATAACGGCTGTTGAAGCGTATTTTGAAGACCTTTCGGATTTTCACTTCAGGGATGGGATCCACAGATTGGAGGATCGTTAGAGCAAGTGTATTAATGTTCAGGGAGATTATACTAAATAATAAAGTGTATTTTGAACCATAAAATTCTGTTTTCCTTATCGAACGACAAAACTTATTGAGCAGCCTGGTACTCTACTTGCGCGTGCTTACAGACTTGAAGGCGCTTCTCATCTGAAAGCCCTGTGGCACTCAGGTAGTCGGCCTGGATTACGTTTCATTACCGTGTCAGAACTGCATTCAACTAGCCTTATTCCTGTGATTTGAAAAGACGTCCAGAAGTGCGCTTTTTTTGGAGAGAAATATTCAATGTATTGTGCGTTTCTATGGCCCAGGTTACTAAATGTCTAAAAGCGACCGCTTCGTCACTCTAGCGTCCAGCGGTCACCCTATAGAGACAATCAGTGAGATGGCTTCGAGTCCCCAACCAAGAGTATAAAATTTGTTCCGACGAGAAGTAACAGAATGAAGTTGACGCTGACTACCTGCTTTCATCAGCGGCTTTTAACGAGATGCGACTTCAAGCCTGTATGAACACTCAAGGAACGTTCCTTGCACATTTTCCTTGGGGAAGTAACCAGTAATCCCGTGAGTAAAAAAAAATTAGTTTTTTTTCCAGACCTGAGCGTTAGTGAACTCCTAACGACATCTTAAAAGAGCAGCTTAATAGCCACCCTGTAAATTGCCTCAGAGTTTCGTTCACTTCCAGTCGCGTTATGGCGGCGGGGCTTCTGCGCGAAGGCGCCGCGGCTATAGGCCAACAGGGCAAACTGGTTTGGAAAATGTTTCGAAGCAATTTCCAGCGGAGGGTTCGCAGTAAAGCCGCGGCGGCCCTGCGATACTGCCGCGGCAGCCCTGCGATACTGCCGCGACGGCTCCATCCCAAAGGTACCGTGGCGGCTCCGCGATTGATCCGCTACGGCGCCATTAGACACTGACCCTTCACTGTCGCGGTAATTTTTCCAAAATTTTTTTCACGCTAAAAATTGAGGTTTTTTTTTAAGTCCTAGCAGGGTGGTATGATGGGTTGGCCGGGTGAAACTGAAGGGAATTGTAACTTTTTTTAAAGATTTCGAACCGCTCCGTTATGTAAAGAACTAATGTGCCCTCAAAAAGTATTTGTCGCGTGAAGTTCCCTTCTAGAATTTTCAGCCCCCATTTCTACGTCATATTCAGTATACCGATTTTTGACTACCTTTCTCAATGGTTTTTCAGTGCGCAACCTCATCTTCTATAGTGATTCATGGTTGAAGAGTGACATAGGACAGGTAATCCATGAGGTGTTACTGTCAAGTTTCAGTGGTCATCCCGAATTATTTTTAAATCTGAGCTCCCCGTACACAAGTCTTTTTCCTCGCTACTTTCTGAAATTTTCTTATCTAAGTGGAGATGAATTAATATTGTTCTGTGTCGATCTGCGTGTCTTGTACTTCTCCGCAGCCTCCCTCCACTCTTCCTCTTGTTTACTACTCCCGCTGGTGGTGACTTGTCGTCGTCATTATGAGTTGATGCGAATCTAACGAACCGGCGGCAACTGTCGTGCCAGTTATAAATTCGAAGATGTCTATCAGCCAGAGCGCCCCCCGACCCGAAAATGGCATGTTTCAACGTCAACGGGGCGAAATCGCGATGACACATCGGCCGCTTTTTCACGCGAGTTTCTCATGTTTCGAACCGCGCACGAGCACTCAAAAAGCCGCCAGCCACTGTTAGATTGCTGGCTGCTGGCCTAGCTGGGTGACCTCGATGAAGTCCACCACGCGTTTAGTGCGATCAGTAATCGCGGCCAATCGCCCAGTTGCAATTTCTTTCCAATTGTAAGACTGAGGTCGAGTGCTGGTTGCGGTACACGATGACTTCTAACAGAGTGCATGGGAGCGTGACATTTTGGCTAGAGGTGGTTCCACGACTAAACGATTTTTTCTCTGTCTGCGCATGTTTTTCCCAACTGTTTCACGCCCAGTTGTCAAGCTCTGCTAGTATATTATGAGTATCTTTGTGGCTGATGTTGCGAATCAATCGTTTTGCTTCCTATTCAATCCATGATGACGATGATAACTTGAGACGGACGGCGCGACGACCCGCAGCCGGCCGTCGGCTTTCTGATAATTTGATATGACAACTGGTATCATTCGATCATTCATGATGTCTCGTAGTTAATATGTCATCATCGAACAGCGCGTCACAATTCTTCGCCATCCGTGCCAGTGTATTAGAGGGGTAGTGGGTCCCTTCTATGGAACATTAGAAACATCAAAGGTAACGGATAGACCAAGATAAAAGGTAGCATAGTTTGCCATCTAACGGTGAAAGCTGTTCAAGTCGTCAATGAAGAGTGTGGTCCCTGAAGATTAACCGGGCGTAGGATCTCTGAAAGAGATCCCGTCGTTCTTCTAATCTCTTCACTGGAACAGTACTTGCAGGTGAATAAAGCGAATGAAGGGCGCAAGAAGGATAGGCTCTCTCTAATCGATACCCTTTCGGATTAGACGACCCACTACTATGCTACCATGATATTAGGGAATATTCTACTACAGAAACTTGATGTCATCATCCGAGAGATAGGTCAATTCGAAAGAATCGTTAGTTTCATGGTGTCGTGCTCTAGTGGGGCGTCTAATTTGAAAGAGTACCGAAGCTTTTGCCTGTTGGTGTGAAGCGAGGTGTGACTGATCTTGTTGAATTTGAACAATCGGCAAAGATTTTTCGGCCAGACGCAGCGCATCGTTTTTGTTTTGTTTTTTCTTTGTTTTCGGAGAAAAGCTGTATCCTGGAGTACAAGCTTGGATAGGGAGACTTAGTCCAGTTCACGAATTTCCTCCAAGGGAGAATGGTCCGCTCAAATTCGTACCCATTCACCAGTCACGCAGAATGCAAAAAACAATGTGACTCTCGTTTAGTATGATACAAGACCACCAATGTTAATAATAATAATAATAATAATAATAATAATAATTCATTACGCCGTTTAAGACAGTCCTGATATAACACACAAGAAACATAAAAATTTCACACCGATGATTATTGCTCACAGAATAGATAGCAAAATGCCTTAGTATGAAAGTATTGTGTTAGAAGCCATCCGTTTGAAAGCCCTAAAGTTTGTAGGTACAAGATCAATGGTGCTCCTCAACTCAATATAAGCAGAGCCAGCACGCGCAGTAAAGGAATGCTATCTAATTCCACTCCTAGGTATGGGATATGTGATTGTGATGCTTCCTCCACGCGTTCGCGATGCAGTGAGTCGGTAAAACGAGGACCGCTCAACACTAGTTGTCCCAGAAATTATCTTGAAGACCATACAAACATCTCTGAGTTTCCTCGTGGACTGCAACGAGTGTACTCCCAGAAATTTGTTCCTTATTTTGGACTTCGGAAGACGAGAGTATAAGAATCCCCCATATCTAGTTAAAACCTTGCGTGTATAATTATTTTGAACTTTCTCGATGGCTCGAATGTCCTTCACTTTGTGTGGTGCAAATACTGTGGTTCTGCATTGTAGCAAAGGCCTTACGTATGTTATGAAAGCTTTTATTTAGACATTTTTGTTTTTCGTAGCCAACCCTTTTAGTAATTGGTGGCTGCGAGCGCTCGCCTTTCTACAGATTGTTCTATAGTGTTCAGTGAAATCAAGTTTGTTGTCATAGGAGAACCCCAGGTCAAGGACTTTTTCAACAATAGGAATCGTATTATTCTGAATTGTGTACCTTCGTGGAATCTCGTTTCTACCTACCCTCAAATGCTGTTTTTTTTCTGGAGCAAGGGGTAAACTCCAGGAAATCGCCCAGCTGTAAACTGCATCAATAGCTTTCTGCATTTGATCTGGGAAGCTCTGACTGATCTTACTGTAAATCTTGAAATCGTCTGCATATTGCATGCACCTGACACCTAGATCCTCAATGATTCCGGCTAAGTCAGCGGTGAAAATGGCGAAAAGAGTTGGCGATAGTACTCCTCCTTGTGGAACCCCACTCTCAACTTCGTGAACTTCAGACAAAGTCTGGCATACTTTCACCTGGAAGGTTCTACCACGGATGAACTGTTCTATCCATTTTGTCAGCATGGGATGGCAACCTAACTTTTTCAATTTATATATAAGCTTTGTGCGACTAACCCGATCGAAAGCCTTGGAGAAATCAAAATAAATTATGTCACAGGTTTCTTTCGTTTCGAGAATATTGGTCCAATCATTCAGACATTCCAAAAGATTTGTTTCGATTGACCTTCCTTTAATGAAACCATGTTGACAATTTGGAATTATAGAGTTGCATTCAAGATGTTCCCGAATGTGGGTCTTCAGAATCTTTTTCGAAAATTCGGCAAAATAATGATGTTATACTGACTGGCCTGTAGTTCTTTGGATCGTTAGCGGGCTCCTTTTTGAGTAATGGTGTCACGTACGAGTGTTTCCAACGTTTTGGCACCTCTGAGTACATGAAAGATTGATTAAAAATATAGGCCAACGGTTTTGCTATCACATGGGCAGTTTCTTTGATGAATGTCAGGGGAATGTGGTCAGCAGACACTGAAAAAGAAATGTATGACCTCATCTGTAAAGACCAGGATAGTGAACCAACAAATGCTCAAGATGATTACAGTTCTCCACTTCGCCTACCCTAACGAAGAAGAAATGATCCCGATTAGAACCTTTTTTTGCGTTTTCATAATTTGTGCGCTGTGACTTCAGAGTTCAAGTGTTGGAAAGTCACCCAGCCTTGGAATTACCCAATCCAAATCTCTGTAAGGGTTGATAGCTGAAACGTAATATCTCGGGCTCCTTCCTTTGAGGGCGACTAGGCGACATCAAAAACTACTCTGTAAATGACAAAAATTTTCCATCGTTCTTCATCATTCATTCGCCACTATTAATGTAAGGGCAACTTATTACTTATGGGAAGGAAGTTAATTAGGAAGGTTCAGCTCCCCTATTGACTTCATGGACCTTCTTAATATTTTATTTTCAATGAAGGCTAGATGAAGCTAGAAAAGTTTGTGAATAGTCGTCCGTGTCATGGAAAAGCAACCGCAAAAGGTGATTATCCTGCCTTTGTTGTCCTTTTCCATACATACGAGTGTTAGCCTGTTCAGCGGATGACAGGATACTTACCACCTCCCACTGAGCTGCTGGCTTTCCAGATCTATTCTGGGAGTTCTGAGATTTGGGGAGCAATATTAGGGCTATAGCAAAGAGGGGAGCAATAGTTCCCCTTTGGGACATCGGCAACATTCGAAGCGAGCGCTTCGTCCACAATGTGATTATGCCAACAGCCCATAGTCATTAGGGCCAGTTGCGCGATTCGAATTTGTCCATAGAGCACGAAATCCACTCCGGCGATAATTGCTTTTTGTGTGTGCCGTGCAGTCATCATATTCCACCCGTCCCTCCCTCCCTCTACGTCTCCACATTCTGCTCAGATGCTAACGAGAGCCACTCCTCTTTTCCTTTTTTCTATTGAGAAAGTTTGTGTTATGTCTAGAAATAGTCGTCGGCAACCACACTTTCTCTTCTATTCGGCGTTGTTTTGCAACCACAGCCAGCCCAGTCGCCGGTCCGGCCGCTGTCGGGGGCAGTTATTGCCTTGACGACTCATAACTGCGTCTGCGCTGATTGGTCGACGCGTACGGTAATAACCAATATCGCGGGGCGAATATGTCCGCGACAAAGCCCGCCCCTTTATGAATATGGACGCACTACAGTATACGAAAACGTTCGATGGATAACTTCATATCTTCTAGTGTCCTATTTCTGGTTCAATACTATTTTAGAAGTTGTTTGGGTTGATATTTTCGGATAGAAATCGATCATTGGGTTTTGTCAGCGCATGAAGAATTGACCATTAGAGATTCAGTTGGGAAGATAGAGAATGCCGAGACACATATTTCCATGGACAATCCAGTTGTTTGTCTTAGCTGCAATAAGAAGCGGCGGATGAAGAGAGGGAGGGATAACACCGGCTTTTCTAAGGCTCCCCTTACCGACTTACGCGGCTATAATGAGGAGGAATTGTTCTTCAAATGGGTCTAAACAGTTTCGAGAATCTGGAGAACTAACAGAGTTACGACTTATCATAAAAATGGTTTGAACTTTTGGGTGGCGACGCAAAAAGTATCCGAGTATCTCACCCTTTCTTGGAGGTCCTGGAAAGGGATCCATACTAAAACAAAAGTTTCAGTTTGCCTGGGCATAGTTTGCTGTATAAGAGTGATCCGCAGAGGCAATATATGCACATATCAGAAGGATTCCCTTCAGATGAGTAGAACTACAGTCAATTTCAGCTGATTGGTGTATCGATCCGTTTTCAGTTGAATTGTTGTCTGCGGAAGGCTATGCATTTGTGTATCTTTCTCCAGAAAGGTCTGGTTAGTGACAAGCCCTATCATGACTTCACTGCGAATAGCTTGGCAGCTGAGGCTATGTTGGAGGCTAGCCAAGTGAGTTGCCGAGGCCGCGGCGGTAGATCGCGATCGAACTCCCACGGTGCTGCCGCAAATGATCCCGTCTGGTTCACTTGCTCGACTAGATTTGGCAAAAGGTCTATATCTGATACGCCTTCATAATGGATTTTACGCCGCGTTTCCTTTTTGAACTCAAAAAAATTGAAGGTGCTCGCTAGTGATCAGAACATTGCAAATGGTTATTTCATGGTATTCGACTCTGTTGGTTTCCGCTACATCCGTCGCCTCTTGAGATTCTTTTGTGCACTTTGATCTTTCGTGGAACCTTTCATGCACAATATCATTATTTGAGGTCGTAGGCTACACAGTGAAGGGTTCGCGATTGTTTCTGCGTGTCGTTTCAGTTCTTACCCTACCTCCAACTCCTCGTTTAGAGTTGGCGAATCGTACTCGTGTTAGCCGAGCTGAAGCGAGCTCATTTCGAGTATTGCTTGGCTAGGACTGCATTTTACCAAAACACAGTGTATGCATTGGGAGAATTTGACCAAGAAAGAGCAACCGAATTTTCTATCGGGACAGATTGATCGATGCGTTTGGTGCGAGGCTTCCTCAATTTGAGACAGAAAGCCTGGGGTAGAATTGAGCCGAAATGTTAAATTAAAAAGTTCTCTTTGTTTTCGTTTGTTGAACGCCCACCGCAGGCGGAATTGATGAATCCGTGCATCCAATTGAGCAGCTTTCAATAAATTCGTCCTTCCTATCGAACCGCAAATTACGACGTCTTTCAAGGCGGAAAAGGAGCACCTGCGTGCGGGTCTAATCCGTGCGGTGGGCTGCGGCCAGGGCGTGCGTGCTCTTCTCCTCTTCATAATGTCTTGTTCGCTTTGCAATTCGATAAAGTGCAATGTCGTTTTTCCTTCTCCATCATCTCAGAAAGGGGACGAATTTCCCTCTACCCTCCCCCTTAGTCAGATCGATGCAAATCGATCAAATCGATCGTTTTATAGTTTATTCTTCTCGTGTGGTGCCTTCTCTGCTCCTCATTTCGTGATGAATTGGCTTGTCGGCAAGGCTTCATCTTTTCACCATCATCGCACAGCCTCAGCCCGTGACTGCTGCTGATTCCCTTTATGATTAATTCGCTGGCTGGTCTCCGCAAAGCAACTGCTTCCGACCGAGGAGAGAGCTATTTCTTCCCCCAGCCGCTCCCCGACGATCATAACTTTTTATTACCTGCTGTGATTGCTTCCCTCGGCCGCTCTTCGACTCGTACACTCTCTTTCCACCCTTCCACCCTATCACCTCCTCTTCGACACGAACACTGTCTTTCTTAATGGTGTTTGGGAGAAGACGAAGCGGTCGTCGGTATTATATTTTGTGTTGCGATGTTGGCGAATTATTAGTTGAGGCAACTGGTTGGCGAACCCATAAAATTCCGAAGAATGAGCGTTTTTGAGGTCGTCTCAGTGTTGCGTTTCGCTTCGATGGGGAAAATTGGTATCCCGTGAATGGGGAAGAGGACGCGTCTGACGAGCCGAGCAGGCACGAGCAATCACAGTACCTCCGAAACACTCGGGAAATCACTGGATAAAATGCCGGCAAAATACCAAAACTTCAATCAGGTGTCAAACTCCAGATCATCAAAAAAAAACAGGTGATCATGAAGGAGAATTGAGTCTCTTCCGCCTCAAAAAAGTGTTGTCATTTTCTCTAATAGACCTTTAACTATTATAGGTGCCCAGGATAGAGAATGACGTAAGCTTCTTCAATCAGTCGTAACCAAAACAACTCGATCTGCTCCCTAGCACTTGCCCTATCCTTGTCCGGCTGTTTCACCCCCGCAATAAGACAATACGATGGCGATATTGTCATCGCACGTAATCTACTAATAGGATCGCCTCTAAGCACGCCCCTATTCAAGGTTCTGGCCTGGCCACAGTTGACCACTGATTAGATTGTAGAATTACTACTATTACTCATGTAGGTTGCATTGTCAACCATAAATCAACGGGAGGATGAGGAGCACAGACAAATAGATCAAAGACAACATAATACTGCAGGAATATACCGTATTTTCTCTTTTAAAAGTACATCTACATTCATTTTTCAGACCTTTCTTTTAGGTGTACTTCTAATTTTCACGATCAACAAGTAGAAAATTCAGATATTCAAGGCCAATTAAGTGATCACTTGCACACTCGTTAATGTTTTTGTCGTTTTCTAACCCGCAACTCTGTTTTCTATCTAAATTTTTATTCCTTGTCTTATCTTGAAATGCACTACTAATAGAGATGTACTTAAAAAAAGGTACTTTAAATGTAGGAAATAGGGTTATCCATCATGGGAACGACTCTCGACCGCGAATGCAGATGAACACACGACGCATACGCGTGTGACGCACAGCGCAATGATAATGTGCTGTCGTTCTCGGGGGCAAATTTTGGCCCGCATTTGCGGACAACGTCTGTTACATCATGCAATAATATTATAATCGTGATGCGATCACTTGGTCCCGGCGCGATTCACTTTTCTCCCAGCACGATTATCATCGTGTCGCGTGATGCAACATCCCTAGTCCGCAATCGCGGACCGGAATTAGGCTCCGAGAACGACAGTATTGTGCCAGTTGATTGCAGCTTGCCGAGTTGGTGATTAGACATCTTTCATAGTCCTCACCTCAAGCGCCGCACTCGTGGGACGAGCGGTAAGCAACTATAAAATCTCAGCCCGCACAGCCATGGCGGTGCGGGTTAAATTTGGGTCTCATGTCAGCTGTGATATGCAGAGAAATTTCTGGCTTGCATTTGCGTATGCGGTAGCGTAGGATAGTCTCAGAGTTATGTATGCTGAAGTGAGCTCAAATTGAGAAGCAAGTATTGGTTCAAAAGGTGAAACCGCCATGGCAGTTTGGGCGGTGGCGCCATGGCGGTGTTGAATGGGCGGCACGCGCGTCCCGCGCATGCCGCGCGGTGAGAACTTTCATAGTCCACCGCGCTTCCCACGCCCGCATTGTCTGTTTCTGTATTGGTTACTCCTTACCGCATGAGAACGTAGAGAAACGCACCTACATATCAGGTTATTTTGGAGCAGAGGTTGTCCTCTTGAAATATTCCCTGTAAACTTTTTGGACCCTCCATTGAGAGGACGCGAGAGCATATTGCTGTGATCCAATTTTGAATTCAAACACGGCGAATCTCTGAGGAAGGGCGATATCTGAGAAATATAGACGTGCTTTGTAGTCAAGTGCGTTTGAAGCCTTTTTATCGATTATCGAATTTTCCATCGATTTTCAAGAAAGTCGATAATCGATTGGTTTAATCGATTTTGAGAAAAGTAGGTAAGATGTGATAGAGAGATAGATAGAAACCTTCAGTAGCATGTATGCTTCAAGTTTGACATTCGAACGCTGCTGACTAGGAACAATAACACGGATTCAGCTACATATTCCTAACCCTGAACTTGACAAGAAATCTTGCGTAACTCTGATTCTTTACCCATCACTAGTCGATTTTCAGCGATGTTCCACTGTTTGGTTTCCTCAAGAAATTCATTGCGATTTGGAATCTCCATCTTTATAGTGACTTCCGGTTGAGACCATTTATGCGCAAGCTGATTATGAAATGGGAAACTAGGTCACAAGCCATTAAATCCCACTTCTATTTAAAAGGTAAAATCGGGTAGATATGTCGGTGGACTCATTAACAATAAACCCGTGGTTCAACAATGCACAGCGTTGGGAAAAGCGCAAAATCTGGTTAGAACTTATCCTCAGCTCAAAGGTTTGTCGTTTATGAATCCGGGTCGTGGTTTGGGGGGGGGCAATCATGGGCTGATCGTTGACAGCCACAGAATTTCCGAAGGTTTTCCAGCGAGATTGCGTTTCTGTGCGTATCTCGTTCCAAGAGTGTTAAAGGCAGTGTTCACGAAGAAAAAGTTGTACGTTTTTTGGCTAAAACGTAAGCTTTGGGTCCCTCTAAGAAGATTAAGAACGGAAGTGCGACGAAAAACGGCCTGCAGGTGGGTGAAAATCTCGTGGGCCAGCCAACCCATTGGGCCACTCCGCCCACGTCCTATAACATTTCCCCTAAATTATTCGTTAAAGGCAGTGTTTCCGATAAATTTCACTTCCGATATCTCCACTGTTTATGGAAGGTCTGGTGCCCTATATAGCAAGGCATGCTTAAAAAGGACACGAAGGACGCGTTTTTGAGCAAAAATAGGCCCTCTCTTGTTTACGTTGATTTTTGAGCGTGGAGGAATTGACCGCTAGAAGGATGATACCTATCAGTGCAATGAAGCGATCAGCTCACTTATCAGCACTTCCTTGACTTGATCATTCCTGTAATCTGAGTCTTCATTTGTTCTTTTTGAGGGGCGGATCTGGGGCACGAGGCGTGTCTGGGGCACCAAAACGCTTGTTTGCAGCCGTTATTTTGCCGCTCCTGGCTCGTTTTCTACCGTTCTTTCGACACTGGCAGACTAGGATCCTTCTCGCCTATCATTTCACTTTGAAAAGTCAACGAGGACGATCATCGCGAACGCTGCCTTACATCGGCTGCAAAGAACGGGAGTTACAAGCCTCGGACAACTCGTCCACAATGCTTCCTAGCTGAATTTTGAGGGGCCATAACTCCGTTTCCAGGGGGTCTTGCACGACTCCAGGGACATCATTCAAATCAGCATGGGACCGTTTTCAAGATAGGCGGAAAAACAGGAAAACGACTTTTATCGTGAACACTGTCTTTAAAGGCAGTGTTCACGATGATTCTCGTTTCCAAATTTTCCACTCAAAACAATGCGTTGGCAACCAAGTGTTACCAAAATCACGAAGAAACGGCGAGAAACGCACTAATTCGTCTTATTTCAGTGACATTATTCTATGGCTTGGACTAGTTGTCTGATTGGATGAACATGTTCACGGTGGTTGTCAACGGTAAAAAATGGGACTAATCGAAAATGGAAGAATATTTTGGGCAAAACAGTATTAGTTAGGGCCCGAGGGAAAGAACGGAGCAATACGGAAAGGAGAATTGCAAAAGATGGGTCCACAAAAGATTTCATTGTCACAACGAACAGTTCCATTAATACTTAAAGGCAGCAGACACGCTCAAAAATGATATCAATTTTATGGATTAAACTGAAAGTCTGAAGCTGTTAGTATTCAGAAATAACGAAAAAGACGAAAACAAATCGACGGAAATTGAAGGCAGCAGACAAGCTCAAAAATGATATCAATTTTATGGATTAAACTGAAGGTCTGAAGCTGTTAGTATTCAGAAATAACGAAAAAGACGAAAACAAATCGACGGAAATTGAAGGCAGCAGACACGCTCAAAAATGATATCAATTTTATGGATTAAACTGAAGGTCTGAAGCTGTTAGTATTCAGAAATAACGAAAAAGACGAAAAAAAATCGACGGAAACTAAGATATAACGGTACGTTCTATATTGGCCCGGAAATGGACGAGTTGTACGGCACTGGCTGAAATAGCGGAGCTAGCAACAAATTTGTTGGGATAACGACGCTAATGTACTCGTACGGCCCTTTCTGGAACGCTTACGCCGTTAGAAACCTAAAAAGTAATCTAAAGCGGCCGCAATCGAGCACCTGTATGGAGGGGCGGAGTAAGGATGATTTCGTGACTGACTACGGCTCAAATACGGTCATTTGGACTCGTTTTTAACGCTTGCAACTTCGTGAGGGCTCTTCTAGGGCCTGCACGACCCCTCCAATGTAGTTATCTCAACAACTTTTTCGAGCGCGTCTGCTGCCTTTAAGAGGCGGGCTGATACTTGAGGATTTCATGCCCTTCTGGTGCGTTTTTTTTCGGTTTCTTCGTCATTTCAGTTCTACTCGGGGGCCAAGCAATCGATTTAGCGATTAATCTCAGAATCGAAGATTATCGTGAACACTGCCTTTAAGAAAACGTAGACATTTTGAAAGAGCTGTTTTGGATTTTGGTCTGTTGGTCAATATTTGCCTATTTCTGTCCAGAAAACCCAATTATGCAAGTTTTAAGTATGTTGAATTGCTTGAGCTGTTGTCCTCCTTGTTTTGAGTTCCATAACTTCGAATGGAGCGATCCAACGTTTGCTTTTCCGAAAGAATGCTTGTTATTTGCGTGCTGCTGTCTCGGAGGAACAATGTCCTCAACCCTCTTCTGTATGGACCGTTACGGTAGCGGGAATGAGTGTGATGGAGAGGGTTGGGTTCGATAGAGGACCGGCTAGTGACTAGATCCGTACAAGAGACAAAGTTCGGTTATAGAGAGGGGGAATGCGAAAATGACAACGCCTCGGAGGGTGAAAATGTGAATGAAAACATGAGTAGTTGAGTAAATACAGGGGGTGAGCGGAAAGCTAAGCGGCGGCATATAGTCGCGGCCGGCCACTACCTGAGTCAGGTATGTAGCAGGGCTGGCTGCTGACCGACCCACTGACTCAGACAGCAGCGGATTTTTGCAAGCAAATAGATTGCTCATTTTCTGCGGAACTCATCACGACATAGGACGAGGAGAAATTTCGTCTTTCATCCTCAGATAATCAGTTTCGCGCATAGACATACAGTGCAGAGATGAGTCGTGAGTCACAATTCGATAGCGAAGGGGATACATTATGTATAGCCTAGGAAGCTCATTTTGAGCCGGTCGAAGCAAGGCTTATCGGGCTTATCATTTCAAAATCTCCTTATCACTGTTATATTTTGCCATCACCTACCGCTCCGCTACTTGCTCCGCCCGGACTCATCCTAGCAACCTATGCTGTCTATACGTCTTTTGAAGTTGCAATTTGTTAGTCGTGCCATAGTGGTTGGACGTGGACCTCCCCAACTTCCTTGTATTTTAAGCATCTGAAAGAGTTGGCTCCATATTCGTCTAGAGGCGGCCTCGTGCATTTCGAAATATTATAAAATGTTTCTCATCAACAGTTAGTTAACAAACTAGTGAATCATGGATTGATTTCTCTAAACCTACGGTTGGGTCGAATACCATTCTCCATTGCCGGACCTCGTTTCGGTTTCGCGTCAGCCAGTGATTTTCATCTGTTTGGTCATCGAGCGATATGATGGTACGCAAATAAAGTGCGCATTAGATGAGCAAACCGAGGGTTCCGTCGTCGACCACTGAATGGTTTCCGTGTGTTATCCCCCTGCTGCCTTTTCCACATTCCTTCACCGATTAGCTCACCATTTCGAGTGACTTCTGTCATTTCAGGAGTCTCACTTTCAACGAACGTGGAGGACCTGGAGGACACGCAGCAGGCGATGGACGCCTGTCCGATGGACCTCTCCATCAAGAAGCTCGACCAAACGCTATTTGGCGACCAGCGCTCACGTCTACTCGAGTCTCTTGCCAGCCTCACTACGCCACAGAATGTATGATAGCAGTGATAAAAACGAAAGTAATATGATAAAAGTGTAATAGTGCACCATGGGTGATATCGAAGTGATTCAAATTATAATTTTTTTTTCGCGATTGCTGAAGATGTTTTTAGGAGTCTTTGAAAACTGCATGGCCCAGGTAAAGTGACGGCCCACGCGGCCGGCGTGCTTGGCAGGCGGCCGTCGCATGTGCCGCCCTCGGACGAGTGTTGGATTTCAACGACGGCCGTCCCCTCTCCCCCCGTCTTCAGAGCTGATTGATCGGCGCAGTGCCTGCTGCCAGCCGGTGCCGGCCCCGTTCGTAGTCGATGGCAGTGGGGACTTTTCGCATGCTCGTCCGAGAGCGGCGAACGCGACGGCCGCCTGCCAAGCCCGCCGGCCGCATGGGCCACCATTCTCGTTCGGACGCACCTTATGCAGCGCGTTCTGAGATCAGGTAGACAATAGCAACAGAGCCACCTTTCGATCATATCTTGGTCCAAAAACGTCTTATTTTAATTCCTTGAAAAACCAACACAATCGATACTATACACAAGAAATTGACCCAATTCCAATGAACTTTCTGGAGCAACTCAGCCTTTCGCATCCATTTGACACGAGATCGATGTTTTTTGACCTCGCTGACCTTTATCTTATAATATTATGTGAAGGCGCCCAAAAACAAGTCTGAACTGAAATTTTTTTCTCATTGAAATCTTAGCATGCGTTTTTCACATTTTCCGATAGGCACCGAAAAAGCTGATTCCCTTCTCCAATTGAGAGGAGAAGCGTTTCATTAGTGATTTTTCGTCCCCAAGAGAAGCTCGTGTAACTAGAAATCGAACTTTTCTCGAGAATAGAGGTAGCTTTGTTCACTAAGGTTGTGCTTACCTTAGGGAAAAACAATACGAATGATTTTTTAGCTACACAGGGCGTTAAAGGCATCGTACGCGCAGAAAACCGTATATTATTTTTTCATGTTTTTGTGTAGCTTGGCCTCTCTAGTGAACGAAAATGTCGAAGGGGCCCTAGAAAAGCCTTCATTTGTAAAGAAAACTCAATCGGAACACATTGTAAATACAAATTTGAATTTCGCGCCAAAATCCTTTTTGAGGTTTTTCTGCTTCTGGAGGCCTCGTCACTGTCATTTTCGGAATTTTTCTGCTTCTGGAGTTCGTGCCGTAACTATTTTTCATGTTGTCCTACGGTCGCACCAACATTCTAGGAAAAAGTGCTAGATGACTGGTGAGATTTGGTGGCGGATCTTCATCTTTGACGCCTTTTAACCTCATTGCTCAACATTCTTGACGCGCCAAAGTTTACCAGTGTGGTCTACCGGGCTCAATCATGAAATTGAGCCTGAAAAATGAAAATTGATTTCCAGCGCGAACGATGCCTTTAACTTATGAAAATTGATTTCCAGCGCGAACGATGCCTTTAACTTACAAGAGTAGGACGCTGAATATTTCATTCGCAACTATCAAACGAAAGTGTCTCTCGACTAAATCCAAGCAAAAGTTTTATTTTTATTTTTTTTGGCGATGACATGATTTTCGGTCTCACTTTGTATTCCTGGAGCCGCCATAAAATTTTGTTGAGTTATCGTAGAAAACTTTTCTACGAAAATCGACGAAACGATTCAGCTACATGACCCACAATTTTCGATTCCGATAGGCTTGTCAACAAAAAAAAGAATAAAACAGGATTGAAGTTATCCTATTCATGATTTGACTGAATGGCCTCTTCCGGCATAAAGTAGGAGACTATTCAGAGGTTCGCGAGAGCCTGAGTGCAGTTTCATTTGTCATAGTTTGTTTCATATGCGAAGGCATACGTGGGTCAGTACTCCAGCAAAAAGCTTATAAGAATCTCACAACCGAACAGTCTGCATACGGTCTCCCACGGTAGGCGCCAACAAGATGTTGGAAAACTTGAAATTCTTCCTTGGATTTCGTTCAATCCTGATCCTACTGTTTAGCTGCACGCGCCCTCTCCAATTCGTTAGACTATTGTGACTCAGTTCCTATCCTCCATATGGAAATATCAGAAATCGCCTCTGGGGAAGTATCCGTGGACAATGCTTCAATTGCAGATCCTGTCACTGTGCGCTCAACTGGCGGCGAATCGAGAGACTCCTCGTGCGACGGCTCCATCTGAAGCATTAATGGTGGCGGGTGCGGAGACTCCCGTGGCTCCTTCAGTTCCCCCTCTCTCACTCGAATGTCCAGCAAACGGATGCCAACAGGTCTGTTCAGGCGTACTTTGTTTACACTCCTATTTATCGGATTCACAGATGGATAAAAAGAAAAAGAGAATGCACACAAACAGCGCGAGATTACCTACAATTATACTCACACCTTCGTTATTCGTCTTTTATTTGTTCGAAAAGAGCTGCAGACTATTGGAATGTCTCATCATCTCAGCCGAGTTCCCTTGTTCTTTTCTAGAGTTTCTGAGAAGCCTTGGCTCCTTTGTAGACCACTTGGTGTCGTGCCTGCATCCCGTCCGCTCGTTGTGTGTTGCGATTTCTCATTTTTGCCGGCAATTCAGGCAGTTTTTGTGTGCAGCGCTCTCCTCGCGAGTTATGGGTGTCGTTCAGGTCGCGACGAAGCGAGCGACTGTTCAATAGAAAAGCAATAAAGCAATGCGCATTATGGGACAGCGCACAAGATACCACTGAAGAACCCGCTGATGCAGAGTAAAGAAAGACAGGGGTTGACGGACGGCCCAACACCACAGCTGCTGCTGATCACTCCGGGGCAAAAAAAGAGTAGGAAGGAAAGAGGACGAGAGCATGAGAAACAGGAGATTCGGGTGAGAACAAACCATATAAGGCCTCGGCCGTAGTTGGCCGGTAGCTGTAGCCAGCTCGGTCGATAGTCATGAATAACCTAAATGAGGAGAGGCGAAAAAAAAACAACCGGTGTGGCGGACCCTACCGTGTGCACATGATATAAGGTTAGAAATGAATGATATCACTGATTTCAATCTATATATTTCATATATATCGACCGCGTCGGCCACATCGGGTTTTTTTTAAATCTTCCTCGTCCATGTTTTTCATGCGTATCGACCGGGTCGGCCACGGCAGGTCACAGCGGTTTTTTCGACCAACTATGACCGAGGCCTTCGATGATATTCCGAGTATGTAGGTCCTTCAAAGCTGCGTCAAAAATCAAATGATTCAGCACGCATGAATCATCGCTAACACTCCAATTTCACCGTGAAAAATAATTGTAGCATTTTTCCGTTTCCCATTGCATTTCTGTGCTGATGGACTCTCATCATGAACTTCTGGTATATTTATATTTACATTCATATAAACACGCCTAAACGACATAATCAAATTCACAGATCTGCTATTGGAAGACAACATGAAATACAAAGAAATAAGAAATCAAAGAGAATGCCCTAGCTTTGCACAAGCGTGGGAGATTGAGAAGTTGTTGATAGCGATAACCATTTCAAGTAAGGAGGCAGATGGCGGAGACGCGTTGAAAGATATATTCTTTATGGAAATGGTGTCCAAAAAGTGGATCGATAATTAATACGGAATACATCTAAACTCTGGGGAATTCCCAGTGAGCTTTCGATTCCGATTATCACTGGCAGCGGAGCGGTGAGCGTCGGTGAAATATAACTGGTGATAAGGACGTTCTGACGGAAGAGCTACCGCTCCATGCTGCGTTAATCAAAATCAAGAACTTACCAGAAATGCCTTAGGCCTATTTTAGAGTTCCGTCGCAGCGCGGCGCGATGAGATGCTTTCTGTGCGCTTCGATCGATAACGCGCCGCTCGTCGATTCGCGTATGAATCATGACGTCGCGCCGCGCCGCGGTGGAACTCTGAAAACCCCCTTAGACCTCAGGTTTCTTTCAGAGCGCGATCGCTGTGCGACGCGATATCATGTTTTGAATACAGATCGACGTGCGACGCTATCTCGATCGATGCTCATGATTATCATCCCATCGCGTCGCGCGGCGATCGAACTCTGAAAGAGGCCTTGCAGTCAACGGGAACGGAAAAAGGTGGCGGTGCGGTTGCGTATTTCCACTAAGCATACTGTAACCAAGGCTGGCTCGGTTCTAGGAATCGATAATAAACAGCTGATTTTTTTCTGGGTTTTTGTTTTTTCTCTTCTTTTCAGTTTCTCGTGTTATTACTGCGTGTGTGCATAGTGAAGACTTTTGATGTATTGGTGTTTTGTCTTTGGGGAAGGAGCATGGCGTTTTTAACACCTAAGAGACCGCGTGCCCCACACTGCGCACCCACGCCATGAACTCGATTCTTTGTCGTTTCATCGAAAAAACAAGACTTCTTTTCATTGTAGCTGGAAGACCCGTATTAAAAGGAACTTTCAATACTGGTGGGCAGACATGTGTCACTGATATTCTTCTATTTGGGTTCTTTCATTTGGGAAATCCCGGTTTTAATACCCACTGAACTGATTGGCCGTGGAGCGCGCGGTCGGCTGTGCATGGGTGGCCTGGTCTCCCGAGTGTTAAACGTTTCCGGTCTCCAAAATTGTCTCCAAAAACTTTCTTCTCCAAAAGGGCGACACAAATTAAAAAAAAAAGCGCGACGTTCGTGGAGGCGCAGAGCACCCCAGTTTCCAAGAAAAAGTTATTTTTTACTCAATTTCGAAGTAGAAAACTTCGGAAACTTGAAAAAACGGCAAGTTTTCCCAACACACACAATATCAATACACTCATATTATTTTCTATAGATACATACATACTCACCAGAATAACACGAGAAAAATGGGCAAAACGGAAAAAAATCATAATCCCAAAAAAATTAGAGTTGTTCATTATCGATTCTTGAAACCGGTCGTGTCTACAGTATGCTCTGTGAAAATACGCAACCGCACCAACGCCTTTTTTTCCGTTGCCGTGGACTGCACGTACATACATTTGGTAAGGGGCTACCCTAATCCCAGAGCAAGAAGATGCCATTCACGAACTCCCTTGTTTCGCTAGAAATCAAGAGCTCTTTTGGTCACCTCCCAACTTCTACCCGATGTTTCCGCATCGGTGAGGGATTTTCCAAGGCTCCCACGAAGTGCACACATAATCTAGTGGTTATCGGCATAGGCCAGGCAATCACAATAGTAAGCCTGGCTGAACTTTTACGAGATCGCTCCAAATATTTTACAAGTTTTTCTTGCCATGTTTATCCGGAATTTTTGTTTCGAAGACGGTAAGCTTAGTTTTTGAAGCCAAAGAATCGCCTTAATAACGAGGAAATCTGAGAGCAGGGGTGGTAGTAAATGGGGTGTTAAACGCGAACAAACCGCCACCTCCTGGCCGGCTACGAACCGCGACATAGGTGTCACGGTTTGTTGCCGGTTTAACGAAAGCTGCCCTCTGCTTACACATACATTATGCGTAACCTTCATCCGCATAAGTATTTTCTACACTTGGACACGAACGACGTTTACGGTGGAAAGACGAGGGATCGGAAAGATTATACAAGTAATGCTATTTATTTTATTCATTAGGAAGAGCATTCAAAGGGAACTTCGTAATATTTCGCTTGTTCGAAACACGATCAGAACGCAATCTTTAAAATTTTTCTTGGAAATCCTTATTCTCGTAATTTTTTAAGAGCTCCGTGAGTTTTCAGGACCACTCTCGAAAAGACATGTTAGCTTAATCATTAGCCTCGATCAATCAAATGCGTGTGATCTGACAAAAGTTTGCATTTGTGGTAACTTTGTTAACGTTTTTTTTTCATTTTTTCAAACAAAAGTTTTTTTGAAAAACAGAAAATTTCTACAAAGGAAATTTCGAGCGAACGAAAATTTTAAATTTCTGGATGAATTATTTACAAGGTGTTCTTGAGAAGGTAACGCTAGGTGCGAAAAAGACATTTCGAAACTCGTCGAGAAATGCATAAATTCAAAGAATGTCCTGCATTCAACTGAAATGGATAGTTAAAAACCTATAAGAATGATCATAAACTGATGATAAAATGATGATAAAGTCTATTTTCGTTCTTGAAAAAGAATTCAAGTGTTTTTTGGAAGCGTGCAACTGAAGTCTGGCGTTCCTAGATTGGGGTAATGGTGTGGTTTCGGTCATTGATGCAGTTGAATTTGTGAAGTGTTTGCCGTTTTCTCAAAATGAAACCAATTTCCCGCCCTCAGTTAGGGCTGAAAATATATAGAAACACTGTTACACACTCATATGCGCATCATGCAAGGAAAAGATTTTGTTCACATATTTCAAGGTAAGAATTTGAAACACTTCGAGTGGCTCTACCAATGCACCAAAGCAACTGCGTCGCGGACCCTCAAAAAAAAAAGAGGCCACAATGGCACTGATCTGGCAATGAAAGAGGAGTATTCGAATCTTGCAGAAGAAGGAGAACAAATACAGTTGGTTTTAGAAACAAGTTCGCATGACTTTCCCACAAAACTCGCCCGATACGCCCCGACTAATGCTGATTAAACATTACTGAAGCATCAAATCACTTGAAAATCAGTCGCTTGGAAAATTTTCACTTATTGCGCTAAAAAAGTTGTGGGAACCTGTTCAAAACGCGAGCAAGCAAATAATTTACTACATACTCCTCATAGCCTGTGCTATGCAATGAATTATGAAAATGAAACAAACCTGATAATAGCGAAGCGAATGAATTTCGGAAGAAAATAAACAAAGCGGGAGAAGTGTCGGCGCTCGCCAAAAAATTAACAGCTGATTGGGAGGGATTGATTAGTGCCACCAAAGAAGACGGCCAACGTGTTTCAGCAATGATCCCTGCTTTGTTTTTGATCCCTCATCGCCCGTTCACTATCGGAAGCCGTTAAAAGACTATCCCTTGAAAAACCTTTCAGTTTTAAAGATAGGCTGACGTCCTGAATCAAAATGGCTAACAGTGCTATCAAACTTCCTTAAAGGCAGTGTCCACGATAAAAACCATGTCTGATTTTTTGATGGAGATCGGCAGCTGCGGGGCCTAGCACAACCCTAACGTTGAAAAAACTAAGAAAAATGATCTCGGAACGGTCCCCTACGGCTCCAAAGTTGGACACCCGTCAGCTCGTTACACCCAGATGCACTTTCCACGCCCACCGACGTGAACAAAATGAATGCTTGAGATTGTGAGGTGAGCGATGGTTTCCGATCAAAAGCCCCGTTTTTCCCTTCATTCTCAACTTCTCTCTTTACTCAGATCAGCTCGCATACATCGGCTGCAAAAGACGGAAGTTACAAGCCTCGGACAACTCGTCCACCATGTTTCCCTAGCTCAATTTTTGAGGGACCATAACTCCGTTCCTAGAAGGTCTTTTGCGATTCCAAAAACATCATTGGAATCAGCATAGGACCGTCTTCAAGATAGGCGGAAAAGCAGGAAAACGATTCTTATCGTGAACACTGCCTTCAACCCTCTGCATTAATTAAACTCGTACCTGCCCTCAGTATAGATGGTCAAAAGTGTTCCTACTGTATCTTGCTAACCGCATCCAAAAACTCCTCGGGAGGAGTTTTTCGTTAACCGCCAGTTCCTCTCGCATTTCAGCACTATTTTCCTGCTGTCTGCGAGAGTATGTTAAACGCGAATTTACCGCGAGGATTCCACATGTCGGAATTTTAGAGAAAAAACAGACCTGAAAACGTTTTGAAATCGCAATTTTTGTAACAGAGGTTACAATTGTCGCTTTTTCGAGGCGTTTCCATTGAAAGTGTAACAAATGCCTACCACTGAGGGATGTTACTGTGAAACTAGAGCGAATCCTCTCCCAACTATTAGGAGTCCTGATCAGATTCTGTTGTGGTTAAACTCGCGTTTAACGCGAACTTAACGCCTGTTAATTCGCGTTTAACACCCCCAATTACTACCACCCCAGATTTCTTCTGTAAGAAGTTAAGACAAGATTTCTTTCTTTCCCTCCAAATTCGAATATTGGAAAGTTGAGCGAATACTGACTGAATACATGTGTGCATACGTGTTACTGTAGCGCCGCAACTTGCCCTTGCTTTTTGGAAGATGAGTCTCGTTAATGACGCGTTATATGTAGTACCCGACGCAGTGAGAAGGTTAGACGCCAGTGTTTCCCGCGTTAATAGATTTTCGAACGGCTCGAAATTCGAAGAAAAATGTCTGGAAAGTAACCATCTCGATCAAGGTTATAACCCTTTTGATACTACAATCATCTAATGTTAGGGCATATGTTTAGACGGACCGAATGCACAAAAATTCAATGCGAACCATTTGAATTTTTCTCATTTGAAAGAGGTAGGTTTTTTTAGTAAGGAAATCAGGAAAAATTCCACTGGAAGAACCTCAAAAAGCACTGTTTTATTGGAACAGACCCAGACTAAGGAAGGAAAAAAAGTGCGCAACAGCGCATAGAACTGGCCATTGGATGCTGGCCGATGCAATTGTTGTTTGATGAATGATAGTACTGTAGTACAGTTGACGATTTTGTTCAGAAGTTCTCGGCACGAGGTGCACTGCTATGGCATATCATGGAGAAGCATTCGAACGAGAAGTTGCTCCGATGTACGCAGTGCGGTATTCGGTTTGGAGATCGGGATCAGGTATATCCCAGTCCGCCTCGTGCGCTTCCCGGGCACTTTCCAAACTTTGTCTTTTCAGATTCGGGAGCACGACTGTTCTTCTTCACTTCCTCGAGCCTCTTCTGCTGGCTGTAGTAGATCCTCAGCAGCAAGTCCCGATGCGGATCGAGGATCTGTGCCAGCCGTTGCTGGACCCTCCTTCACTTTGGTTGGGAAAACCCGGAATCCTCCTCCACCTCCGGCCATATTCGGGCAGTTCTTCCCAAACAGACCGGCCGGCTTCCTCAACTCACCCCCGGCGAATCTCTTTCCACTCTCCGTTCCTCATCCCTTCGCCATTCATGGTGCTCCTCCTCCACCGCCGTGTGAGTTTCTATGACGAAAGTACCCTGACAGGTGTTCCATAAAGGTGCAACAAGCATTTGCTGCTGAATGAGTACAACTCTGCACACATCTCAGGACTCAGAGGAAATCCGGCAAAGTCTCTGGTTCCGCTAATAGGGACGAAATAAGAATATAAACACATGGATTGGTCTAGATTCGAATAGAAATTTTCAATTTTTTTAAACGACGTTCTAATCTCTTCAACTGGCGACCTACCTTACCCGTCTCGGATAACACTTTGTGCAGGCAGTTCTTGCTGTGAAGGTTTTGCTAATTTGGCTTCTGTGTTTTTATTTTGTCTTTTCTACAGGAGCACGTATTACATCAGTCTGACATGATGCCGGAACTGGATAAACGGACTCCTAATCCTATCCAAGTTGTCTAAAGTGTTCATCACCAAGTAACGGTTAAGATTTGAGTTCTCCTTCTAAAGTTTACCCTAGTGTGCTGCGCCTTTCACTGGAGCTGGTATAAAAATCTGGACACATTTCGAGACAGCTATTGATAAGGGAGCTCCTTCCAATAGACGGCGGCAAATTCTAATTATATGTGCATTTCTAGATTAACTTTTAGGCGTAGAGTCTAAATATTCTTTCCGGAGCTGCCCAGAAATACTGTGACAGAAGTTAGAGACGTTTTCAAAGCTTCGCAAATAGGTCATGGAATCATCAGGCTTTTATCAAGGTGTTCCGATATTTTTTCGTATGCGGCTCAAAACTTGTACGTTGGGGTTACCTTGGATGCCCAACAAGAATGTGGAGCCCGTTTGTCGATACTCGGAGGTCTAGTGTAGATTACTGTAGGCATAAAGTCTTTTAGGCGCAGCCTGCCCTAATATTTGATTGCTGCAACATTTTCCACCACTTTTTTTAGAAATTCATCTAGACATTTGGGGCTATTTTTTGGCCAAGTGTAATACGCATACCATTGAGAAGAGCCAATCTTTTTCTATCTGGTCTTTTTGAGTTCTCAACAAAACTCGATGGTTCCCGAATTTTAAGCCGAAACTTGACCAAAATTCACAGTATTGGTCCAGCGTGCATATGTATTAAAGCGTTTCTGCTATATTTTTTATCAGCACACTAAATCTGTTACAGTTGATAGAGCTTCTGTACTATAGTTGTACAATTTCGAAAAAAATGTCCGAACGAACGAAAATCGAAAAAATTTCGTTCGAAAAAAATCGAACGAACGAATTTCGAAAAACTTTCGAAATTTCGGAGGTCGAACAAACGAAATTTGAAACAAATCGAAATTTCGATTTTTTTCGAAAATTCGTTTTTTTTCGAAATCCGTCGAAAATTTCGAACTTTTTTCGAAATTTGTCGGAAATTTCGAAATTTTTTTTCGAACAAACGAAAACGAACGAAAAAAATTTCGCAAAAATCTTTCGAAAATTTTTCGAAAATTTCGTTCGTGCACATCTATATTCTGTACCCTTCATGGACTAGATTATAAAATCTCCGAGAATTCTCAATGGAGCGAAATTTGCATTCATTAAAGGCAGTGGTCACGATGAAAAACGTTATCAAAAAAACTACAACAGCTCAAAAACTGTGAAGGTAGCGCGGTGAAAAACGGGCTAGAAATAGAGTTATTAAGACCCTAAACTTCCAGTTCGTGCACACGTGCACAGAAAGATCACAGTCTCATGCCGGGCAGTCGAAAATCTTCGACACTGAGAGGAAGAAATAAATGCAAATTTACCTAATAAAACAGTTGAACAATGAAAGCAAGCACTTCAGTCAATGTTTTTGACTATATGTGTACATAAATCCGAAGGCGCATTGATTGAAATTCAATTTCAAGCCAGCTGATGTTCTTGATATTAGAGATCATCGATGCCGATGAGGTGGGGTGGACTTGTCCACCATCAAAAGACGAAAATGTTCAGGCTTCGAATTTGGCCCAGAACAGCGTTTTTTTCGCGATTTTTTCTCATAGGTTCTACTACTCTATACCCAGAAAAGGGTTCAGAGAGGAAAAAAAGACAAGCATTTCTGATCGCGACCACTGCCTTTAACAAATTTTGTGAAGGTGCTACTATGGCTCTCAACGACGGTTAACTTGAACTTTGTCCTTTCAGCAATTTCTAAATGTTTATCAATAAGTGGCAAAATAAACAATGTTTTAAATCACAGCAAAGCTTCGCTGCTGAAACTCGTTTTGTAGGGCGGGAAATATCCAACATTCAAAAAGTTCGCGAAAAGCAAATTGATAATCACGCTCTGTCAAAGTGTTCCACAACTACTATCTATGTAGGCCTCAGTAGGTTCAAATATCCTTCCATATATTCCATCATATTTGGCAGCTTTTGTGGTTTGATCCAAAGTAGATAACTCTGGGGAGTCTCGATTTCGATTATCACCTGCAGCGGATCGGTGCGCCTCAGCGAATTATAACTGCTGATAAGGATGTTTTGATGAAAAAGCGACCTCTCACCGATGGTGATCAGCGAAGTCGAGAGCCCACTACAGATGCCCCAGTGCTTAAAGGCAGTGTTCACGATGATTTTCGTTACCGAGTCAACTGAGTCACGTGCACTCAATGATGCCCAGTACTAGAGATTTGAACTGAATTCTGGCATACAACTCGAGAACCACAAGATTTTCTTTGAATTGAAAAAAACATTAATTAAAACATAATTTATATTTTCAAATACATATGACTTTTGGCCAAAAGACCGACTCTAAAAGTTTAGGAAAATCGACAAAGTTGAGTGGTGGGAAACTTTCCCAAAGCCTAATATTTTTATAATCAATAAGTGGACCTCAAGTTCATCTTCGCCACTGAAAACAACCCCTCAAAATGTTCAAAACATGCCATCGCGGCGATCAGCGATGGAAGTGTGAAATAGGCCTAACACACCGAAATCTATCGAAAATTAATAAACGAACATCGGATTCACATTTAGCACCTCAAATAAGCCGTGCAGAAACTTTTTGAGCAAAATATTTCGTCAGAGGTTGTGTTTAGCCCTAAAACTTACACCCGATTGGCAAGCTTTGAACGAAATTTGACGAGGACTTCCGAAGATCGGTATATGGACATCCGTTTCGTGATCAGCATCCTCAAATAACCCCATGGGGTAATTCTAGGTCAGATGGGAAACGTTTTTCTCAAGTGCTTCGGCAACCGCCTGACTGATTGAGGGAAAGCGCTCAACCAACGAAGGCAAATAGGATAAAAATGACTAAAACTTGGTTCAGAGTAGTTCTAGAGTGCTCCGAAGGGCATATTCGGATTCTCCGTCTGAATGAAGGTGTTAGAACATTTAGAATGCCGGCATCACTAAAAGCGGTTTCCTTATGAGACATTTTGAGGCTTCATGCATCACAATTTTTATCAAGCTTGTTCCTGCTGTTCGAACAAAAATGTTTACGATTTCAAATTTTGGATAAGTGTTGATGCGAGCAGAATACGGATCAAAGTCGGAAGAATTCCAAACCAGCTTCCATCTATACATTTAAACCGATTTCCGTTTCAAGCTCTATAGAGTTAACAGTTGTCACTTTACTCCAAACAAATTTTGTTGCATAAGTAGGGCACCTGTGCAGCATAGAAGTTAGAATTTGGGACAAACTGCCTATAATGTATGGGAATAGTTTCAGTTTTCATGCGATCACCATTCGAACCACGTCCCGACATTTTCGGTCCGCGACCTGACGTGGGCATGGAAGATGATTGGGAAGCGCTAATGGAGGTGAGAGATGATCATCACTCGCGCTCTCATCGGAAATTAGTTCTTCACTAGGGATAGTTATAGAGAGGCAGGATCTTATCTGATTCAGATTTCAACTAGTGATGAAGGAGAGAAGATTCGAGCACTGGTTGGTGACAAGGCGATGCCAACGACTGATCCGAATCAGTGCATCCTCTGTAGGAGAGTGTTGTCCTGCAAAAGTGCGCTCCAAATGCACTACCGCACCCATACAGGTAAGTTTCACAATGGCCAGTGCAAACACTATGGAAGACAAGGAAGACGACTATTCCAGGCGAACGACCGTTCAAGTGCAAGATCTGTCAACGTGCTTTTACGACGAAGGGCAATCTGAAGACGCATATGGGCGTGCATAGGGCAAAACACTCATTTCGTGGAGTCCCTATCGGTCTAGGAGGACCCATGGGTAGCCCGATGACGGCTCCTTTGGGAGCTGTCAATGGATTCCCACCCCCTCTCCAGCAGACCCAACAGTGCCCTATTTGCCAGAAGAGGTTCGCACCAATTTTTTCGCAATTATAAACTTCACATAAAAATAGATCGATGTAATGGCGAATGATTTGGAGAACAGCATTAGTTGAGAAAAGGTCTACTGTTTATGCTCATTCGAAAGAGTTTCGTTTCCCAGCAGGAAGCCTCGCAGTCAATGCTACTGCGTTGTAGTCCTTCATGAAGAGATTTCACAGTCTGGCGTTGGCGTTACCATGGCCTCATTTAGGCACTCAGATTCTGTAGGAATTGGGTTTCATTTCCAGGTTCATGACCGGCATTCAACTGCAGACTCACATATCCGAGCACACACAAGCTCTCACAGGACGACATCTTCAGCCACCACCGTCTCCTTCAACACCAACACTTCCTCCACTTCCTCATCCACGAGCTGGGTAAGTTCAGGATTTTTGCTCTTCATGAGAGCCAAGAAAAGGGTATGCTTAGTGTGATTTGAGAATTTGAATACATATATGAAGATCGACTTTAGTTAGCCACCGAGGGATGGATGCACATATGATTTTCGGAATGGTTATTGGGGGTGAATCAACTTTAGCTTCTCAGAAACGACGACTTGCAGGAGAAGTCATTGCTTCACTCTTGAAGGCGGTGTTTGCCACCGAAAACTACGAAAATCTTTTTTTTCTCTTAGGCGGCAAGAAGCAGCCTATTTGAGATTGTTGGTTCTACTCAGTTTTTTTTCCCGGATTTTCCATATTCATCGTAATTTCTTGAACCAGAGAGAGACTTCAGTTTCAAAATTTCCTATGGCGAAAATTCTTGATTTAATTTCAAATTAATTTCGGAAAACATGCGGCAAAAAGTAACAACCTATCATCAACGTAAAACGGCTTTGAAGGTCCTAGATGGCAAAAAAAAGTGTCACGGGTATGGAATTTCATAGCCTTGTTCACATTGTACTGGATAATCACGTTGTCCACTACTTTATAGACTGTGTAGCTTATACCATAAAGTTCTTCGAAGGTCTCTCACCATTTGATTTCGGCAATTTTCGAGACGTTCAACATTGGCCTTTTGACCAAATGTTAATACCGTTTGAAAGTCCAATTTATTATCCATCTAAGGCTTCCTTCCACTTCGCAGGGAACCTGGAGATTCTCAATTTATGTGTTCTCAATTTAATTCAATGGAAATCTGTAGAAGTGAATCTCTAGCATTACTTCTATTCACTTCAGGGCAAACTACAAAGCTGTCAAGTTGATTGCATGTTTGAAGGTAGAGTTCGCGATAAATACGGTTTTTGAGCTCTCTCCATGAGAATGCAGATTTTGTTATCACAAAAATAAAAATGATCGAGAAGAAACGAAAATTTACGGGGAAAACGCACAAAACAAAGTAGAATGGCTAGTTAGAGGTGTCGGCCGGCCCCCCTAATCAACGAGATTTTCGTGAATACTTCTTTGTCCGTCTTTTTTTACTCTTGAAGTAGTCAGTAGTTCCTAGAAGTGCTCAGATATTACTTCAGAAACAGAATTAAAGATGTCAAAACAGTCATTTATAGAAATCTTTAAACTGGGGGCGGGTGAACACCGAGCAATAACTTGTTCTTAAGCGTTTTTTCTCCTACTTCTCCCTACGGGTCTCAACAGTTAAGCTAAAAGGTGAAAGTACCAACCATCGAGTAATTTTAGGGTGTTCAGAAACCTTTTTTTTCAGTTTGGCTGAAAACTTCTTCTAGAGGTAATTCGGTGTCGTGACTACGAATCCGGGGTCAGTTTCTTGATATTCTGAGGACACTGTAGATTGCGGTAGATCTAATGCCGCTTAGCGAGCGTAATCCACCTTAGTTATTCAAAAATCAGTAAGTAGACCTCAACTTCGTGTTTTCGTGTTCAGCATCTCAAGTAATCCCCACAGAGAAGTTTTCAGCTGGATCTGAGACTTCTATCCATCTACCGTATACCCACCGTTATCTACCGTCATCTATCGAAAATTGAAAAACGGACCTTAGATTCGTGTTCGGGACCTGGAACAACCTCTAGAAAGCAGTTTTGAAATAAAGGCAGTGTTCACGATAAATTTCACTTCCGATATCTCCACGGTTTACGAAAGGTCTGGTGCCCTATTTAGCAAGGCATGCTTGAAAAAGACACGAAAGACGCGTTTTTAAGCCAAAATAGGCCCTCCCTTGTTTACGTTGATTTTTGCGCGTGGAGGAATTGACTGCTAGAAGGATGATATCTATCAGTGCAATGAAGCAAACAGCTCACTTATCAGCACTTCCTTCACTTGATCATTCCTGTGATCTGAATCTTCATTTGTTCCTTTCGAGAGGCGGATCTGGTGCACGGGGCGTGTCTGGGGCCCCAAAACGCTTGTTTGCAGCCGTTATTTTACCGCTCCTGCTCGTTTTCTACCGTTATTTCATCACTGGGAGCCTAGGATCCTTCTCGCCTATCATTTCACTGTGGAAAGTCAACGAGGAGGATCATCGTGAACGCTGCCTTTAAATGCGAAACGTTTTTTTCTGACCCCCATTTAGACCAAATTTTTCCGCATGAACCCTATCAGATGAACTGACACATATGAGAACCTCCCGTTACCCGGTTCGAAGATCTTTATGGCAGCTACACACTTAGATTTAGATACTCTTCTAGAAGTACACCTAATTAGAATATATTTCGTTTCGCCATCGGTACTGTTTGTGGATTGCTCAACAAGTGATCCACGCACGTCACCGACTGTGGGGATGGCACAGCACCTTTGTTTTTTTTTTGGGAGGGGGAGGGCAAATACAGGGGGCGTGAAAATGCGGGCTAAGGCGACCATATTCGATGTAATCGATCTGGACGACTTTGCATTAAGATGCCGGAACTGTGGAGGGAGTGGGCGGAGACGGCATGATTTGCCGGCTCAAAAACGTTCATATTGACTAGTTTTTGACGCTTCCGATGACGTGGGCGTTCTATTGGGAGTCGCGCGACCCAGTTGATGTCCTTATCTCGACCACTTTTGCAAGCGTGTATGTCGCCCCTAACTTTGACGTTTCGCGGCAGAAACTGTTTGGATAAAGCAGAAAAGACTTATTCTGCACACTCACGTAATTGCAGAAAAATCATCGATCACGCTTTGTTGAGATTTTCCGCGAACGCCTGACCCACTCCTTAGACGGTTAAAATGTCCTATCAACCTAGGCTAATTTGGTGGTTTGTCCTGAAGCAAACTGAAGCACTAAGGCCGGGATCATACTTTCGTCGCGGCGATGCGTGAAAGAAGCGGCATCGATCACTCGCAGCCATATTGCGTTGTGGAGGGAATCGATTGCTTATACAATCACAAGGGCACTGCACTTCGCGGAGTTAGATGGGATGAGATATTCATCCAAGAATGGTCAACACCTCCGTTTCTACCCAGCCAAATTTTTCAGCAGATACACCGGCGAGACGCTGCGGAAACAGCAAGACAACCACCACTTATGTGCGTCCCAACCAGGGGTGTGCGGCAAAGGAATTTCAAATTTCGGCAAACGGCAACGGCAAACCCTAAAAATGACCGGCAAACGGCAAACGGCAAAATCTGTTTTGTGCTATAATACACCAACATATGCGCACAAGGTAGGGTTGCCAACTTCAGATGGAGTTTCGGGATGTAATTTTGATATGTTCTAGGGGGAGGACAGTGTTCCAGTATCCCATGCTCAGAATCTGCTAAATGCCTCAAGCAGTCCTTAAAAAGATGAAAATCTGATCAAGGCCAGAACGGTTCGGCCGAAGCGAGTAGAGCCGATTCAACGATTGAGTTACATACCTTTAAATGTGTTCAGAATAGAAGTAGAAATTTTGATGCTTTGATTCTGCTTAGATCAGAAACTATGTATTGTTTCTAAAATTCTGATCTATTCTGATCATACAGAAAGGTAATTAAATCGTTAAATCAGCTCTACTCACTTCGGCTGAGCCGTTCTGGCCTTGTTCAAATTTGGACCTTTTTAGGGACTGCCTAGCAGATTCTGAGCGTGGGATATTGAAACACTCTCTTATCCCCTAGAACATATTAAAAGTGCAACCCGAAACTCCATCTGATGTAGACAACCCTTCCTTGTTAGTCATGTCGTATTCCATGCAATATCTGCCAGTTACTATGGGCCTGACGTTTCAATAGCCTTTACAGGAGGAAAAATCCTGTATATCAAAAGCTACTCGAAAGCCTGAGGTGATAAGGAGTTACCACCAAGATCAACAAGGCTATAAGCTTCTCCATCGCCTGCGATAATTCTGTTGATTCCTCTCCATTCGAAGTTTCCGTACAAATCAATGCTAGAGATTCAAAAGATGGGCGTCTTCTTGAACAGTGCAAAGTAAGACATCCCGTGAGAGAGAGAGTTATCAAAAGGCCTTTTGCGGATGCTCCCGAGAAAGTCAATATACAAAGATGGACGGACTCCCAACTGGATCGTCTGCGTCTTTTACGTGCGGAGCACACCAAGTTCGTTAGAGATGACTTGAGTAGGATGACCGTCAATCTCATATTGGGGGTCGTACCACCTGGAGTCAGCAACACCGAGATGGAACTCGGTAGGCGGGCTAGGAGTACCCTTGTCTCGTTACGCTGAGGTCATTCCCCTATGCTGATGTCATACTTGTATAAGGTCGATCGCAGTAAGCCTGACGACTGCCCGGACTGTGGTAGCCGTGGCCACACAACTGAACACCTATTCGATTGTCCAAAGAGGTCTACCACCTTGACAACAATGGATTTATGGACGAATCCGGTTTCAGTCACCATTTTCTTGAACCTTTGACAAAAACCTTCCTGCGGCTGCAAAGAAGAAGAAAGTGTGACAGGTCTGCAAAGGATTTTCTGAAAGGAGCCGGCGGCCAGAGCGTCCCAGCCTAGGCGATCCGGGGACGATCAGCAAACCGTAAGCAAGCTTAGTGCGATGGGGGTGTGACGCCGACCCAAAGACGGTGGACGATACTGGTACCACAATCAGGTGCGAATAGATGGGTGAATACGCGTTGATTGGTCGGAATTGATGGCGAAAGACAGTTCACACCGCGACCAGCAGCGCACGGTTTAGGTTTTAACCGGAGTCACATTTTTTACTGTTAGTAGCAAGTAGTAGGCTCAAGGATTTCAAATTCGCTCACTTTAAACTACGATTGAATGGCTACCCTTGTGAGGCTACAAGAATGGAGTGAGACTGGTCTAGTTGAATGCAGTACTCACGGTAAATGCAGCCCGCGAATTCTCAAATCAAGAGCTCCGAGGGGCATGTTGATCGAATGCACAGAAGGAGGGGCGTTTGACTGGTACATGCGACGCGCGTGACGGAAGTCCGCTGCGCTCACATCGTCGCTGGAGCGCCGCGTGCAGTGCGCTAGCCAGCTGAACTGCTCTTGGGCTCTTACCTTTCTGCGTATTCGGCCTACAAGCTGGCACGAGGACAATTACAGCAACAATGTCGGCTAGAAACACGCTATGAATCGCCTTATACGGTCCCAAAACTTGAATGTGGTTTACCCGCCCCACTCACCTCACATGTGGCTAAAGAGGAAGTGGGTGGAGCGACTACACCACGTTCAAGTTCCGGGCCGTAACCTCCATTTCCCTGCTACTCGCACTTTTCTGTATCACTATCATAGAAGCGGTGTGGTTTTGAGAATGATTTCTTCATTTTCGTAGTAGAAATTTCCGAAAATAACCGCTTCGCACCTACGATTGTGATAATAGAAGTGCGAGCAGCGGGGAAATGAAGGCTATATTGCTATTGGTTGCTCGTTTTGAGCCGGTTTCCCACACTGCTTTTGCAATGGGCCTCAAACCCTTGGATTTCTGGTGAAAAGTTAAATGCGGTTTTAATCGTTGACTTCAAAGACTTCATTTTTTCATCTTTACACTATTTCCTAGAAAACCCAGCTCTGTCATTAAAGGCAGTGGTCGCGCTCAAATATGCTCGTCTTCTTTTCCTCTCTCAGCCCTTTTCTGGGTATAGAGTAGTAGAACCTATTGGAAAAAATCGCGAAAAAAACGCTGTTCTGGGCCAAATTCGAAGCCTGAACATTTTCGTCTTTTGATGGTGGACGAGTCGGCATCGATGGTCTCTAATATCAAGAACATCAGCTGGCTTAAACTTGAATTTCAATCAATGAACTTTCGGATTTATGTACACCTCTAGTCAAAAACATTGGTTGAAGTGCTTGCTTTCATTGTTCAACTGTTTTATTAGGTAAATTTGCATTTATTTCTTCCTCTGAGTGTCGATGATTCTGGACTGCTTGTCATGAGACTGTGATCTTTCTGTGCACGTGTGCACGAACTGGAAATTTAGGGTCTTAATAACTCTATTTCTAGCCCGTTTTTCACCGCGCTACCTTCATAGTTTTTGAGCTGTTTTATATCAAAGCTGATTTTGTAGTTTTTTCGATAACTTTTTTCATCGTGACCACTGCCTTTAAGTGGAAAATAAGTTGCGGCTTCGAACGGTATCCCATTTGGTCAAAAGACCAGATCTAAAAGATTTGAATGATAACAAAGTCGAGTGGTGTGGAACTTGGTTCTATCCTAAGGAGGGGGAGGCCACTCAGGATTCAAGTCAGAAATGAAAGTGAACCCTACTCTCAGCTAAGACCCAACAAAATATCTAGAACGAAACCATTTGCTATCATAGTGATACGAAATGATTTTTTGAGTGACTGTGGTATAATCTTTTCATTTCTATGAGTGCCCCCTCCCCCCTCCTTAGGATAGAGCCTGGAACTTTCCTAACAACTCAATACACAAGCACATACTAGTATGTGCTACCTGAAACTTTTTATTTGTATACAAGGGCAACTCGATTTATCTGAATTTCAGCCCCTTCCCGTCGCCATTTCCTCCGCTGTTTCCGTTTTTCAATCCGGCAGTGCAAAGCAATGACTCTCCTGCACCTTTCAATTTGGCGCAGTTACTCGGCAATCAGCTCGAGCAACGACGGGAGGAGCAGGAACTGAACACCGACTGCAAGGAAGAATCCGGGTACATTTTCATTTTTACAAACGTCAAAAGAAGAAAAATAAAATCGAAATGGGGTTGTTGGAGATTTGTCTGCGGTACTGGGGGTGAAGTAGGACTCAAACTAAAATTCCTGAAAGTTAAGGTTCCTGGCAAAAGTAAAGATTTGGCATGGCCATTTTTTCGAAAAATTAGAAATATACTCCGTTAAAAAGGGAAGGTAAAGAAAAATGGAAAAACTTTTGAAATATTCCTGAGAACGATTTGGCGTAGAATAATTTGATTTTTGGGAAATGTAGTGAAATAGTTGAAAGTATGATTTGGCAGTCGAGTTTGAACCAACTATTGATAAGAGTTGTGCAAAACGAGAGATCGCATTGTATGAGCTTATCCGTAGAACATATCAAAGCAAAATCACGCGTGATATGGAACAAACAGTTGATTTTACTTCACTTAATACGTGAAGACCGCGGCATTCCAGCTCCCGAACGAGCTTTTACTGCTTGCCTTATCACGCGTGATTTAGCTTCGATATGTTCTACGGATAAGCTCATACAATGCGATCTCTCGTTTTGCACAACTCGTATCAATAGTTGGTTCAAACTCGACTGCCAAATCATACTTTCAACTATTTCACTACATTTCCCAAAAATCAAATTATTCTACGCCAAATCGTTCTCAGGAATATTTCAAAACTTTTTCCATTTTTCTTTACCTTCCCTTTTTAACGGAGTATATTTCTAATTTTTCGAAAAAATGGCCATGCCAAATCTTTACTTTTGCCAGGAACCTAAACTTTCAGGAATTTCATTTATTTTTCCTAAAGGTTTTCTTTCTAACATGATTTATGCCTGGTGGTGTGTAATTCGAAGTAAACCCACTGATGCCCTGCCACGCCCCTCCCCCCTTCTATGACGTCTTGAGCACTCCAACTGATGGCCTGCACGCTTTCTATGACGCCCTACACACTCCCACTGATGACCTGCACACTATCTATGACGTTCTGCACACTCCCACTGAAGTCCGGCGCACTTTCTATGAGGTCCTGCACACTCCCACTGATTTTTTTCCGCAGTGGTACCTTAACCCTCCTTTAAAAATTAAAAAAAAAAGTATCAGCTTGGATATGAACACATCGTACTAGCCAACAATCATGTTTGCACAATTTCCACCTCCTCAGCCACTTCCCAGCGGCTTCTCGAAGAGAGCGGTGTGTGAATGAATGCATACCGCTCCTCTGCCCTTTTATACCCCGCATGTTATGAGCGTGTGTTATCGTTCGTTATCATGTTTTGTTCAAGAAATTTACGGTAGCAAATGATCGGCATGGGCGTACTTGTATTTAGGTCCCACACACGTTGTACGGCGTCTTGCGCACTTCACTTGGTCACCGCACAGTTTCTACGGCGTCCGGCGCACTCCCACTTGGGTCCCGCACACTTTCTATGGCGTCCGACGCACTGCTATTTGGGTCCCACACACTTTCTACGGCGTCCTGCGCATCCCACCCAGGTCCTGCACACTTTCTACGGCGTCCTGCGCACTCTAAGTTGGGTCCCACACAGTTTCCACGGCGTTCTGCGCACGCTCATTTGAATCCCGCACACTTTCTACGGCGTCCGGCGCGCTCCCACTTGGGTCCCGCACACTTTCTACGGCGTCCGGCACGAGAGCGGTGTGTGAATGAATGCATACCGCTCCTCTGCCCTTTTATACCCCGCATGTTATGAGCGTGTTTTGTTCAAGAATGGTTACGGTAGCCCTGCGGAAAAAATGATCGGAGTACGGCGCGCTCCCGCTTGGGTGTCGCACACTTTCTACGGCGTCCGGCACGAGAGCGGTGTGTGAATGAATGCATACCGCTCCTCTGCCCTTTTATACCCCGCATGTTATGAGCGTGTTTTGTTCAAGAATGGTTACGGTAGCCCTGCGGAAAAAATGATCGGAGTACGGCGCGCTCCCGCTTGGGTGTCGCACACTTTCTACGGCGTCCGGCGCACTGTCATTTGGGTCACACACACACTTTCTACGGCGTCTTGCGCACTCCTTCTGGGGTCCCGCACACTATCTACAGCGTTCTGTGACGCACTTCTGAGTCACACCGTGAAGCGTTCCGAAAATTACTTCCGAGATCCCGCCGTATTGATTGAAGCGTTGCCCCGTCAAATCCTGAGCAAAAGCCTATCTGTAACGGTGTTTATTTCACTAGTTCATTTTTACGAATGAGTAAACGTCGGATGGTTTATAATAACATGTTTACGTGTTTTTGTCTTTCTTGACCCTCAATTTTGAGGTTCCGCAAAAATTGAGCTACCAACTTCAAATTTTGACAGGAGCTAGGTGCAAACATAACCAGCTCCCTGGCCAAAAATGAGCTCTCTAGCTCAACGATAAGTGTTCCAACAAGATCGTGAACGCCAACTGAAAAAAAAAGTGATGAACATTTTTTCGACCAAAATGACGTGGTTTTGACGCTTTTTCTCGAATCTCAGGTAACCATTCCGGATCATTTTTGGAACAGTTATTCAGCTTTCTAAAGTATCTTAAATGCAAGAAGAACGGTCTTCCTACGTTTACTCTGGACCATGATACTGAGATCAGGGGGTTGCGCGAAGGCGAATCAAAGCCAAATATGGTCACCACGATGCTGCATAGTCTTTTCTGATGTTCTGTCGAAGATTTGACGTGCACTTTCCAACTATTTTGAGTTAATGAATCCGAGGGTCACATCCGTCCGTTGATTAACTCAGAAATATTCAGCGTTGAAATGGCCTCGCGACAACCGCCTGTCTACAGGGCGACAGTCGAAGCTGCCAGTTGCCTAAGTCAGCGTAGCGAGCGTGTGATTTTAGTTTCTTGCTAGGAAGCAGAGTCCATCTAGAAAAAAAAACGGCCCTTAGAGGCAGCGTACGCGCAAAAAACCGTATTTATTTTGATTACTATTTTGCGCATGTAGGGCCACCAGGTTGTGATATATCGCCAAGAAGCCACACAAAACACTCAAATTCCGGAGAAAATCTCGCTCGAAAGTCTCGGAGCATTCAGCTTTCTTTTTTCACTTCTGTCCGGTGTGTCTTGTGTAATACACAAATGTCGAAAAACTGGACGTCTGAAGTGGTTTAGCCCCTCTAACTTCTTAGGTTGATTATTTCATTCGGCTTTTCCATTGTCAAGAATTCTCCAAAATTTGAAAGGTTCCAATGCGCAAGTTTGAACGCGAGGATCTCACGAAATAAGGAATGCAGAAATTTGAATTCCCACGACCTGCCGAAGACTGTCGGGGCGCTTCTGCTCCTCGTGCTAGATAATCGGCCGTGAAAACGCCTTTTCAGACCACGGAGCAGTTTTCCAGGGGCTATAGCATTATGAATACGCAGCATTGAGGTCTCAAGCTTTGCGCTGCTGGCTTGTTCTCGAGTAGTTTTGTCTTCTGCGGATTGTCACGTTTTTTTGTGGAGGAAGAGTATTGATGTGGAGCGTCCCCTGCTGACGCTCGACATTGGTATTAGGGTCACTTCTATTCGGATGAGCCAGATGCCTTTCCAATCGTTCCTGCCGCCCTTCATGACGGTCCTTATTACATCACAAACCTGAGTTTCCACCTGGCGATACCTCGCTCTCGAAAACCTCGTAAGGAATATTGTAAGGAGTTTCCCCAATGAACGACAGTTTCGAGGGTTATCGCAGGGTTATTAAGCGCAAAAAACCCTCTGTTAACTGCTAAAGTAATCGGCATATCTACCAGAACTGTCGCAGTCAAACTTGCACTAGATAGTTGCAGGCAGGAGGACATATTGAAAATTCCCACTGTTTCTGCATTGGAGTTGCCGAAGGTGGACGTGTCATCTATTTCGCCGTCTGGAAGCAGTGAAGCCTCCGCCTCAACCGAACAGAACCATGACCAGTGAGTTTTTCTCTCAGTTGGGTATCCATGATGGATTTGATTTGCTAACCGGGATTTGCTACAGCTTCATGAGTATTTTTCAAAATTTGAGTTGCTCTGCGGGCCTCCCTTGATAGCTTTACTAACTGGAATTCTCGCGTCGTCACCGATAAAGGCTCCGCTCCTCAATACTTATTCTTCTTCTTTGCAGCCACTGAGAGGGGTTCCGTCACAAGTTGAGAAACTGGGCGACCAGCACTGGATTCGTCCACAAGTTTATTGTACTGAGCGTTGTTGGCTTCTTCTGACAATTAAATAGGTGCTTAGTGTCGTGGCCTTGGCTCCTCAATACAAATATTCAATGCTCGAATAAGATCATTTCGGCTTAATTTTTACGCTTCTGAGAGCGTAAGTATTCTAGTAAAGGCAGTAGGGCAGTAGTAAAGGCACCAACGAATGTTTCGCTAGCTTCGCTATTTCGGCCAATGCGGTATAACTCGTCCACTCCCGGATCTATACACAAGGAATTTATTTTCATCATTTTATCGAATGTTTCCGGGATTTTCGTCCCTTGAGAAAGACTCGAGGTCATCTTCCAAGATGGACTTTGAAAATCCAGCTGAGGTATCAGCAATCGCTGGGGGGGGGGAAGCCGCGACGCCGCTAGGATAGCTTCATCATGAAAGCCGAGCGGTTGTTTCCCAAAAAACACAATGGTAGAAATGGAGAAACAACCGCTCCGCCCTCAAGATAGCAAGATAATAGCTGCAACGCGGCTTGCTAGAGATATGATACGAACCATATGCTGCCTTTGACCTAGTGGGGTGCCATCATTTCTTCTGTTCGGGCTCAAAAACTGATTGTCGCCTCGATGTTGCACATATTCTTGTTGAAAATTGTTCGCTAAATGACACAGTTTCAACGTGGTGGTTTAGTTTCTGTTCCGGAGCTCCGACGTATTGCGTTGTAGCTAAAAGAAGCAGAAAGAATTTGTGCTGCACCCGAGGGCAGGAAATGATTTTTACGAGATCCCTAATGACTTCTTTTTACCCGTTTGATGTCCTGAACTGAACTACAGAAGATAGACGTAAGTATTGGGAAGCTGTGGGCAAGTAAAATGGCACCTGTGAATCATTTCCGAATCAATCAAAGAAACAGTTTTTTGCTGGTTGCTGTTTGACCAATTCCCAAAATCTTTTGTCGCACATCCCGCAGCTCTGCGAATGCCGTGATTACGGTGACCTGCCGCGTACCGGAGAGACACTCTTGAGAAATATCGACATTCCACCGGGCTGATCATGGTGTGAATACCGTAAATCTTTACTTTGGGGCCGTGTTTCTCAGAAGTAACAGCTCATAACTGGCAAAACTTCTATGTAGGGTTCACCTAACCCAAGTAGACCTATCTAACCCAAATCTCGGGTGAGTCAAAATATGACCGAACCTTACCTTCATATGTTCATGTCCAGTGTGCATTCTCATAGAGAATTTATCAAGCACTTCGGAGGCCTCAACGATGAACGTTTAGCACCGATGCGTCGTCAGTGGGACGTTCTGGAGAATCTGATGGTGATGACCGCAAGATTCAGCAATCCCAAGCGGACTGCTGGAGTGCGAGCGCACAAGATCGACCGGTAATTTCCAGCTCGCATGAGAAGTGTGCTGTGATGACAAAGTTTGGTTAATTCAGCCTGCTCCGAGTACACCTAGCCTACCTGCAGATAATCCTTTGGAAGCGATGCAGAAGATGTGGGCTGAAACCGAACCGCCACCACCTCGGCAGGTCTGCAGAAGATTTTGCTGGAATCCGTCGAATCTTCAGAAAATGTTCCAACAATTCCCTTCTTTATTTTCAGTTGCCGGTGTTGTCGAAACACCAATGTGCCGTGTGTTTCAAGCATTTCAGCTCCAGTTCGGCCCTACAGATCCACATGAGAACGCATACCGGTAAGTCCTAGCAGAGTTTCATTCAATTAATTGAATTTTTTGTTCTCCAAAGGAACGAATTTCATTGCAGGTGACAAGCCATTCAAGTGTGATATGTGCGGTCGCGCGTTCACAACTAGAGGAAATCTCAAAGTTCATATGGGTACTCACATGTGGCAACAGAGTCCAAGTCGAAGAGGTACGTCCCTTTTGTAGCCTTCGATGGATGCGAAAGATCTGCTCTGAAAATGATTTCCTCCTTTTAGGTCGCCGAATATTCGACGCTGGAGTAGGATCTGAAGAGGGCGGACCTCGGCCGGGATCCCTTCCCGGAGGTGGAGGCCTTCCGATGCCACCACCACTTGGTCTCTTTGGTCCAAGCAACATGGAGATGATGATGATGCTCTGGCGGACCGTGTGTTCTGTTTGCCAAAAGGTTAGTCATAAATGGATCGTGAATGACGATATCCCTCCACGGTGACGAAGTCTTGTAGAAAATACTACGAAGAAAAGAAGAACGAAGAAAATACTGTCTACAAAGCCTCTGAGACTGAGGCTGCGTTTCTTGTAAATCAGTATAAACAAAGTTACTCGACCACCTTAGAGGCATCGTTCGTGCTGAAAACCGCTCTCAATTTTCAGGCCCAATTTCATGAATGGGTCCTGTAGAGTACAGCAGTGAAGTTTTGAGCGCCAAACAATTATGGTTCTGAAGTTGGAGTGGTTAGAAATGAGAATCCGCCACCGCTTCTGACCAGTCATCTAGCACGAGGTACAGAAGCGCGATGTAGGCGCCAACGATCCTGTATTGAAAACACTTTTTTCTGAAAATCCTAGCATCCAAACTTTCCCAGTTGAATTTTCTAATTTGTAAGTACTACTCGGTAGGAGAAAGACAAAAGAAACCCACTTACATACCTAATAAGTTTAAAGTGCAAAACCCCTTCAGACGTTTGAAAGAAGCTTTTGACGTATTGCAGCGAACACACAGAAATCGACGGAGCGGGCGGGAAAGAAACTGTTTGCAAGGATTTCAAACGAGCTTTTTTTGGAAGCTGAGGGTTCTGTGGGGTTTCTCCGCTTTTATCCTGTACCTCAAGGTCTTGCCTGCTCAAAAACATTGAAAACTAGGACAGGGTTTTTTGCGCGAACGGTGTCTTTAGAGGCCCAATCCTGCCTCAGGGACAAAATCTGAAATTTGCACATGATAGTGAAGTGGTTCACCGCTAGTGTGGAAATCTCAGATTCCGCATCCTATATAACAACTGCCAAGTGCGAGCGCTCAATCCTTCCTAAGTAGCGAGATACAGGAAGAAGCCACTCTAACGCGACCACAGCAAGAAGCCACTCTGGCACGAAGCCACTCTGGCACGCCTCCTCACACAACATTTCGAGCTCAACAGTGGCGAGATGAGCGATGGTTTTCAATCTATAGCCGCGCTCTTCCCTTCATTCTCAGCCTCTCGCTTCATTCAGGTCCGCTTGCGTAAATCTGTTGCGAATGACGGGAACAACAGGCCTCGGATAACTCGTCCACCATTTTTTCGCCGCTCAATATTTCAGGGACCATAACTCCGTTCCCTGAAGGTCTTGTGCGATTTTAGAGATATCATTGGAATCAGCATGGGGTCGTTTTCGAGATAGGCGAAAAAACAGACAAACGATTTCTATCGTGAACACTGCCTTTAAGATGAACAGAAAACGATTGTGCATTCTTAGGGATAATTTTTGATATTGTAGTCGAGTCGTCGTGTATAGCGACCATGTCCAGCGAAAAATCTCATTAGACTCAAATAAGCGAAAACTAGCGCGAAAAAAATCAACTACGCCCCCTGAAAAGAAAAATGGGCGGCTCCTCCCTACAAACTTTCAATCTCAGTAGGGGCGAGAAGCGTCAATGGTTTTAATCGAAATCTATGTCATTTCATTTGCTATCAGTCTAGCGTTATATTGTAGTCTGCACCAGGGCGATAGCTGCGAATGACTAGGAAAAACAGGCTCGAGACAACTCGTCCACGAAATTTTCGCCGTTCAAGTTCACAAGCATAACTCCGTTCGCAGAGGGTTGTGGGCAGCTCTGGAGACACCGTTGTGATCCGCGCGAAACTCTCTCCAAGGCAAGGAGAACTGAAGATCGATTTTGAAAATCGATCTCGAACAACATCTTTCGAGATTTTCTCCTTATCTTGAAGACGGTTCCAAGACGATTTCAAAAACGTTTTTTGAAACGTGCGAAACTCAATGCGAAGGAAGGTATGGCCTCTGAAAAATTGCCTAATAAGAGAGCGGCGAAATCATGGTGGACGCGTTATCCGAGGCTTGTAAATCCCTAATTTGCCGCCGATGCATGCGAGCGGACCTGAGAGGCAGAAAATGAAGGGAGGAACGGAGCTCTTGATCGAAAACCATCTCTCCTCTCGCCACTGTTGAGCTCGAAAGATCCTAAAAGGCACGTACCAAAGTGGCTTTTTGCAGGGGGCGCGCCAGGGTGCCTTCTTCCTATATTTCGAGGAACTGAGAGCTCGCGTTTTGCAGGTGTCATTTGGGGTGGGTCTCATCTTAACTATGTGGAAATCTCGGATTCCGTCTCTAGTGTTATATTGTGCCTTTAAATGCAATGTTCGCTCTTATTTTGGCTTTTCCGAAATTGGGGTTGGATAGGTGGGCTTGGACTGGGTGAACCCCCTTGAAGTTTTGTAAGCCACTATGAGCCGCTACTCTTGGAGAAAATGGCCTCTAAGCTTGGCCTCTAAGCAAAGATTTACGGCATTCACACCAGAATCAGCTCAGGAAGTCGCCGATGTTTCCACGGCATGTGGCCACGCGGCGGTGTCGCCGCACTCGCGCCATTTGCGGCGCTTCTGGGCGACGATTTCCGCGACACGCGGTGTAGAAAGCGCAGATAACTCGCTTGAAATGTGGACGACGGGCACACCTTTTTGATGCTGTTACATACTAAAGGGATCTCCATTGAGGCTGAAATAATACAAAGGAGACTTTTCTCCTGCGGTTTTGGTGCGTTTCCTAGGAATACACGGCCTGCGTTCCGACTTACAAGGGAAGTATACAAAGCGTAGGTCTGATCTGCCGAAACGACTAGTGTCGTTAGTATCTCTTGTGACTCAATAGTAAAACTGCGCAGTATCCCGCCGCGAGCCGCAGGTTCCAAGAAGTTACAAGCTTAAAAAGCTCATTTTTTGTGCTTTTTGTACCTTCCAAAAAGCGCGTTATTCTTCGGGAAATCCGGAAACGGACCTCATAAATGTGTTCAGCGCCCAAAACTACCCCCTGAGCAAAGTTTGGGTGAAGGCACATTTTCCATACTTTGTCCAGACTGACAGCGTTTTGGACTTGTACGGATTTTCGGTTGGGCGTTTATTTCTACCATTTGAGGGCTCTGGAAGCGTTTTAGAAAAATGTTCCAGATTTGACTTAAAATTCTTCCAGGGGGGGTTTTTGGGGCGCTGATCACGATTCTCTGATTTATTAGTCGATTTTCAAAAGTTTTCGACTCATTTCCTTTGAAGCTTCCCCACCGGGGAAAATTTCGAGGGAAAAACGCCACTTTCGAGATTTCCGGTATTCTACGATAGATATGTCTCAAAATCATTTGCTGAGGGTTATTTAGAGTGCTAAACACGAATCTGGAGTCCGTTTATCGATTTTTTGCAGATTACGGTAGATTACGGTGGGTATACGGTAGTTTGGTCAAAATCTCAGATTTTACTCAAAATTTGTATACGGGGGTTATTCGGGGTGGAGAATACGAATTTAACGTCCGTTTGTCGATTTTCAAAATACTAAGGTGGGTTTTGACCCCTAAATGACATGTTACCTACCGTAACCTACAGTAAACCTCAAAATTTCAACAAATGGACTCCAGATTCGTGTTCACCACCCTATATTACCCCTACATACAACTTTTGAGCTAAATCCGAGAAAATTTTTTGAAACTCCAAAAAAAAATGCCTGATGGGTACCCTTGCCTTTTCTCCAGGCTTGAAAAATGCTCATAACTTTTTTGAACCTGCGGCTCGCGGCGGGATACTGCGCATTTTTACTATTGAGCCAGAAGACATACTAACCATACTAGTCGTTTTGGCAGATCCGACCTACGCTTTGTATACTTCCCTTGTTAGCGGGAAATCTGGGAATTGAAATTCTGCTCGGATCCTGCACTCAAGGACACTCAAGGAGGGATTCCTCTCTTTTGGTCATTCACTAGATATGTACAAAAGAGCTCTGATTATGCATGGACGTATTTCAGGTCTGCGCTTCTCCGAGTGAGCTGGAGCAGCACTTGAAGGACCATCTGAATGGTTCGTTGAATATTCGGGAGAGCAGCACGCCTCAGACGATATCATCCGACTAGTTACGTGATTTGTCATTCATTTGGTGCAAGTTCTACGCGATTTCACTCTTTTTCTTTCATGGAGTTATTTATTATCAACCATCGTTGTATCCTTAGCCAGCAGCCTTTTTTCTCATCGGCTTTTTCTTCATTTGCTAATAGTAGTCAACCATATAGTCTCCTCTTTCCCGGTTCGTCCCTTTTTGTAGTGTTGTTCTCATCTGCATTTCCTTCCCCGGTTTTCATGGTCTCTTCCCTATCCCGCTGTATGCACCTTTAGTCCACATATTTATACGCATGCACACTCTTTCGACCTCTGTGAATCTCCAAACGTCTAGGATATTGGTGTCTGAACATGTGCTTTTAAGTATTATCATTACTAGCATATAATTATTATTTGTATTATGTTACAATTATATCCGTTTCCCTGTGGTATGTGGTATTCCTCAGTGTGATGATAGCTAATTGCGAATTCTCAGCTTGGGGAGTGATCATACATTGCCGAATGTGACACTCGTGGGACAGTTTTCTGCCTTCTTCCCCAAGTCGTGGGCAATTTCCATTCCCGGTCACTCTCCTCTTGCTCCTCATTCTGATTCTTCGGCCAAGCTTTGTGCAAATATTCCGCATTCGTATTGATTGTTATATTGAACGTTTTGTTTTGTTAAATGTGATATAAATTTGCTATGCTGCTGACATGGAGAATTTCAAAGACGAAAAACACAGCATTTCACAACGAAACTATCCATCTATTTTGATTTATTGGCAAATATTCACTCGACAGTTTCAATTTCAACTCATTCATACAACAAGAAAGAACCATTTCTTTCGAAGATTGACCAGATAAGTAACGAGTAGAGCTCCCTTTGGGCTATTTTCGAAGGAAATTTTCCTGAAAATACTTCGATGCTTAAGTTTTTTTTGACAAATTGGAAACGACTCAATGACCACACTAAGATTGTATCATTGGTCAGGAATAGCGAATTACTTTATAATGGGATAGATGTCGATGAGAAGGTCTCGTACTGGTCGGAAGTAGAGGAGAAGAACCAGCACAAACACCAACAAGTTTTCGCTTGCACTGATTTCATCAGAAACAAATTTAGAAAATGAACGCCGTTTGTTTCGTTTGCTCGAAAATGCTCAAGAAATGTACCAGACATGCCGTGATGACAAGGAAACAACTATTAGTCAGCCTGGCAATACCAAATGAAATGTGCTTTTCTAGAACCATTTATGGACGCGGAGTCCGGATATGCCATTCGCAACTGCCTAAAACAATGTTTAAAATGATGGAGTGAGGTAGAGAAAATCACTCGGTGTATCCAACTAGATATGACGATGATTACGTGGCCGACAGGATTGCACCTGTTCGGAGAAATAGTGAAGGAGAGTAAAGTGAAGGAACGAAGGTAGCAGTAAGGTTAGCTTTCTAGTGATACGCAATGTTTTATCATCAACCCGCCCACCCGGTGATTTTCTCACCCACGTATTGCATGGATATCGACCGCGTCGGATACATCGAGTGATTTTCTCAACCTCACTCCATCATTTTAAATATACGTATCGACCGGGTGGGTGATGGCGGGTGTTGGCGGGTGTTGGGAGGTGTTGGGGGGTGTTGGAGGGATACACCGGGTGATTTTTGCATCCCATTTCCTATGCTTTCTGTGTGAATCGACCGGGCTGGATACGTCGGCTCATCCAACTATGACCGGGGCCTTAGGTTTTGGATTACGAAGCAATTGAATGATGGTTCGAATACTGTGGGATCATTACTGCGTTATGGCTGAAAATAATGAAATTTCTATGTGCTCACCTTACTTGTTTTGCGTTTTAACAGTGTCTCTTGTTTTTTACACCTCTTTTCTTATATCGCAGAGGTAACGTGATATAAACTAAGAACAAGTTATCACAAGGTAGCTGAGTTGAACGCAAAACTCAGATGTCAGGCGGGACTCGAACCTGCATTGCACGCTTTCGGGCGAGTGTTACCATTCACCGACACCCCGTTCTGCATCACTCAGCTATTCACACATGAACTGTGTGGGCACAACGAGAATCACCCGATGACGGGTATGATCTGAGTAGCTCGGCATTAAATCCAGTTAAGCCTTTGACAGATTTTTGATGTTTTTGAATATTTGATGCCTTATTATGGCATGGTATATAATCACAAGTTATCACAATGCAGGTTCGAGTCCTGCCTGACATCTGAGTTTTGCGTTCAACTCAGCTACCTTGTGATAACTTGTGATTATATACCATGCCATAATAAGGCATCAAATATTCAAAAACATCAAAATTTGTCTTCAAAAGGCCTCAGCTAACTGGATTTAATGCCGATTTGTGCTTACCAGATCATACCCGTCATCGGGTGATTGCTGTTGTGCCCACATTCATGTGTGAATAACTGATGATGCAGAACGGTGTCGGTGGTATGGTAACACTCTCGCAAAGCGTGCAATGCAGGTTCGAGTCCTGCCTGACATCTGAGTTTTGCGTTCAACTCAGCTACCTTGTGATAACTTGTGATTATATACCATGCCATAATAAGGCATCAAATATTCAAAAACATCAAAATTCTGTCTTCAAAAGGCCTCAGCTTAACTGGATTTAATGCCGATTTGTGCTTACCAGATCATACCCGTCATCGGGTGATTGCTGTTGTGCCCACACAGTTCATGTGTGAATAGCTGAGTGATGCAGAACGGGGTGTCGGTGGTGTAATGGTAACACTCTCGCCCGGAAAGCGTGCAATGCAGGTTCGAGTCCTGCCTGACATCTGAGTTTTGCGTTCAACTCAGCTACCTTGTGATAACTTGTGATTATATACCATGCCATAATAAGGCATCAAATATTCAAAAACATCAAAATTCTGTCTTCAAAAGGCCTCAGCTTAACTGGATTTAATGCCGATTTGTGCTTACCAGATCATACCCGTCATCGGGTGATTGCTGTTGTGCCCACACAGTTCATGTGTGAATAGCTGAGTGATGCAGAACGGGGTGTCGGTGGTGTAATGGTAACACTCTCGCCCGGAAAGCGTGCAATGCAGGTTCGAGTCCTGCCTGACATCTGAGTTTTGCGTTCAACTCAGCTACCTTTGTGATAACTTGTGATTATATACCATGCCATAATAAGGCATCAAATATTCAAAAACATCAAAATTCTGTCTTCAAAAGGCCTCAGCTTAACTGGATTTAATGCCGATTTGTGCTTACCAGATCATACCCGTCATCGGGTGATTGCTGTTGTGCCCACACAGTTCATGTGCTGAGTGATGCAGAACGGGGTGTCGGTGGTGTAATGGTAACACTCTCGCCCGGAAAGCGTGCAATGCAGGTTCGAGTCCTGCCTGACATCTGAGTTTTGCGTTCAACTCAGCTACCTTGTGATAACTTGTGATTATATACCATGCCATAATAAGGCATCAAATATTCAAAAACATCAAAATTCTGTCTTCAAAAGGCCTCAGCTTAACTGGATTTAATGCCGATTTGTGCTTACTTCAGATCATACCCGTCATCGGGTGATTGCTGTTGTGCCCACACAGTTCATGTGTGAATAGCTGAGTGATGCAGAACGGGGTGTCGGTGGTGTAATGGTAACACTCTCGCCCGGAAAGCGTGCAATGCAGGTTCGGGTCCTGCCTGACATCTGAGTTTTGCGTTCAACTCAGCTACCTTGTGATAACTTGTGATTATATACCATGCCATAATAAGGCATCAAATATTCAAAACATCAAAATTTTGTCTTTAAAAGGCCTCAGCTTAACTGGAGTTAATGCCGATTTGTGCTTACCAGATTATACCCGTCATCGGGTGATTGCTGTTGTGCCCACACAGTTCATGTGTGAATAGCTGAGTGATGCAGAACGGGTGTCAGTGGTGTAATTGTAACACTCTCGCCCGTAAGGCGTGCAATGCAGGTTCGAGTCCTGCCTGACATCTGGGTTTTCCGTTCAACTCAGCTACCTTGTGATAACTTGTGATTATATACCATGCCATAATAAGGCATCAAATATTCAAAAACATTAAACTAAGAACGTTTTATACCCATGTTAGAAGCTATGCAAATTTCAAGGTTTCAACATTTGCTAGAATATCAAGAATACCCCTACCCTTCTCCCCACATATGTCACAGAAAAACCGTCCTTAATTCGGTGAAACACCTTATCGGACTTGTTTTGATATATGACGCTGGAAAAAAAGTTCGGACAAAATGTAACCTAGTGGACTTGTTCCTTGATCAATGACCAATATTTTTTCCAGCAGAAATAATTATTATAAACAAAAGTGGGTTTACCTAAACTACGTTTACCTAAACATCAGGGAATTTTCAGGGTGGTTTGAGAAAAATTTTTGGATTCGGTTCAAAACTTGTATGTAGGGGCAATTTAGGGTGCTGAACACGAATCTAAAGATGGTTTGTCGAAATTCCGAGGTTTACTGTAGATTACGGTAGATGCCATGCCATAGAGGGCCTAAATCTACCTTAATAAATTCAAAATTGACAAATGAATATCAAATTCGTATTCAGCACCCCGAATAACCCCCCTTTCAAAAATTTTGAGTCAAATCTGAGACTTTGACCCAACTACTGTATACCCACCGTAATCTACCGTAATCTGTCGAAAATCGATATACTGACCTCAGATTCGTTATGAGCACTTTAAATAACCTCCGAGAGCGAAATTCAGGTCTTAAATTATTTTTCGACCTTTGGTGCCCCATGAGGTAGTAAGTAAGCTCAATGCCATTTTCGGGGGTTCAGAGGTCGAATTTTTTTTTCGCCCAAACTACGCCTCAGGGGGTAATTTGGGGCGCTGAACACGAGTCTGAGACCCGCTTCCTGTTTTTTAGCGGTTTTCGTCAGGTTAGGGTGCATTGAACGGTATTTTACCTACCGCAACCCATTGTTTTGGTGGTTTTTGATCTACCCGTGAGGACTGAGTGAAATTTTAAAATCTTAAATTGTTTATTTTTACGCCCTCTACAACACTCAAAAGACCGTTTTTCAGAACTCCATTTTTCGTTCAAAGTGGTCCCTTGTTAGATTGGCCCGAAAGTTATTCACATGTGCCGCTATACTTTTTTTCTTTTTTTTCAATACTTATGTCAACAATCGAGTGATTTTAATTCAAAGGAGTAGTTTCATTTCAAGACGTCAGATGAAAAAAAAAACAAGACATAAGAGGGATCTCATGGAAATAAAAAAAATCGCCGCTGTCGCTTCGTCTCCTACAGGCACCGAAGCGGCACTATCGCGGAGTCGCAGCGGCAATGTTGTAGCGGCTCCGCGATAGTGACGCTGCCGCTCCACGGTAGTGCCGCTGCGGCTCCGCGGTAGTGCCACTGCGGCTTCGCGGTTGTGCAGCTACGGCTCCGCGTTGGTGCCGCTGCGTCTCCGCGATTGGTAGCCGGGCTCGGACAAGACTAGAACCGACTGCGAGTAACTCATATGAAATGAGTCATAATACAACTGTGTGGTGATCTCGCGTTAAGTTCGCGAGAAACTGCAACAGAAAACAAAGAAAATGGAAGTAGATTATGAATGAAGAGAAAGATGGATAGTTTCAGAAAAAGTTCTCCGGAGGACTTTTTCGAAAACTATCCATCTTTCTCCTCATTCACACACTAGTTCCGATTTCTCTGTCAGCTCGCGTTAAAGGCACAGGACACCCACAAAATTATTCACTAGGTTCCATCCTTATCTTGGAGAGGGTCGCACTCTGATAACAATGATATACCTGAAATCGCCCAAGACCCCCTTTGAACGGAGATATGGCTCCTTGAAGATGTCTGTATTTTGAAGGCAAAAATTTGGTGGACGAGTTGTCTCAGGCCTGTATTTCTCTTGATTCGCAGTCGCGGCACCAGAGCAGAATAGGATGAGGAGATAGATCAGAAATGGAGTGAAGAACGACGACTCGGTTAAAAATCATGCATCCATCTAGCCGCTATTGAGATCGAAAATCAGGAAGGGCGCCGGGCCTGTGATGTTGGCTGGAAGGGGTTGGGCCCGTGGTGGTCGCTTATACATATCTCGAGTATTTGGAGGATTTGAGATCTCGCGTTTGGCACGTGTTATATAGGAGGGGTCTTACAAACAATTACACGAACATCTCAAAATTCATATCTTAGGGTGCACTGTGCCTCTAATTGTAAGTTGAAGTTTTGCGCAAACTTACTGCGAGCTGAAAAAAGTTCAAAATAAATATTCGAAAATTTTCTTCTAAATCGATATTTTTTCCAGAAAAGACAGAATGAACCACTTTTTTTGAGGAATTTTGTTTTCACACTATGCGTATCTAGTGTCTCATAACGTGGCATGCGAGTGCGTAGTTTCAGCAATGTCCGGTTCCTTTCCTGGAAATCTTCAAATAAAAAGCTCCCGTTTAGCTGCAGTTTACCGCGAACTTACCGAAAACTTATTGCGAAGTAATTCGCGTTTTCAAACAGATTTACTACCACCCCAGATAACTCAAAACCCTGAATAACAGTTAAGCGAACAACGGATAATCGGATTACCCCTAGTGCTCACATAGCCGCGAGCATAGGCGGCGTTTCCTTATAATGTGTTTTGCCGAGTATTGCCGGAAAATTAACCGAAATTTCGGCAAGCGACAAACGGAAAATAAGTCCCAAAAATGGCCGGCAAACGACAAACGGCAAACGGCTATTGCCGCACATCCCCGTTCCCAGCAGGGCGAAATTTTGGAGGCGAAACGCGGCTTTCGAAATTTGCAGATTTCCACGATAGAAGTGGCTCAAAATCATTCTTTGAGGGTTATCAGCCCACTCGTCTCCCTGCCAACGGCCGATCTTCTAGCCCGGATATCTCCACTATCTCTTCCAAAATTTCTAACGCCTGCTCGTGGTCCACATTCACAACTCTCTCCAACGATCACATTGCCGTTTTTGTCTATATTGATCTATCTGACTCTCTTACCTCTTATTCTGGTATTCGCCATCATTCTTATCTCAATTTAGGCCTTGCAGACTGGAGCCTGTTCAGAGATGTTGCACTCCGCCAAGCGGCTGACTACCCATGGAGTGGAGATGCGCATCAGAAGCTTGACATGTGCCATTCGCAAGGCCATGAAAGCTGCAATCCCAGAGGGTCGATTCAAGACCCCAATGTCAGCAGAGAGATATTGCAGAAGATAAGAACCAGAGATGAAAAGAGAGCCACAGATAACCTAGACCCCGATATTGCTGCGTTGGATAGTGAGATCAAGAAGGACCTCGACAAGCAAAAAAGGAACGTTGGGAAAAGTTCACTGAGAAGATGAACTTCAAGAGTGATGCCCCAGCAACGTGGAAAGCTTTGAGAAGGATCTTCGGGAAGTTCACCTCCGCCAACAATTTCATGATTGAAATTGACGGTGGAGTCTTCAAGTCAGGGAAAGAGGCCGCGAATGCTCTTGGGAAGCAATTCTTTATTACTAGAACTAAAAGAGAGAAGCAGAATAGAGCAACTGTTAGAGAACTCTGTAAGCTGCTACTCATGGATGGTAATGATGCAATCACTCCCGCACAGGTCGAGAAGGTGATTAAGGAGATGAGTAACTCGAAGGCAATAGGGCCAGACGGTTTGAGCCCAGCAGTTCTGAAGAGACTGCCCGGTGAACTACAGCCCCTTCTTGCTGACGTCAGAAACACATCGTTTAGTACCTGTACGTTACCCCAAAACTGGAAAGTCGCTCGCGTGATACCACTGCCGAAGCCGGGAAAATCACCATCTACGGCGAATGGGTACCGACCAATCAGTATTCTCTAAACTATCGCCAAAATAGCCGAAAAACTGGTTGTGGAGGAGCTCGCAGAGCATAACAGCCAACAACAGCACCAACATGGTTTCCGTAAATTACATTCCACCACTACGGCCTTGTTGGAAATTGTGAGCTATGTTCTGTACGGCTTCAATGCCCAGGAACACCAGAGTACCGTTGATGTGGCCCTTGACCTAACAAAGGCTTTTGACACTGTCAATCTCGGCATACTATCAGAGAACCTGTTGAAGTCTACCATTTCGCCCTGGCAGAGGCGGTGGATAACCGCCTCCATTAAACGCACTGTTCGCGATGAAAATCGCTTTTCTGTTTTTTCGCCTATCTTGAAACCGGTTCCATTCTGATTCCAATGCTGCTTCTGGAATCGTACAAGACCTTCTAAGAACGGAGTTATGGTCCCTCGAAAATTGAGCTAGGGAAAATGGTGGACGAGTTGTCCGAGGCATGAAACTTCCGTCTTTTGCAGCCAGTGTATGCGAGCTCAACCTGAGAAAAGAGAGAAGTTGAGAATGAAGGGAAGAACGGGGTTTTTGATCCAAAACCATCGCTCATCTCACGAACTCGAGTGTTCCTTTGTTCACGTCGAGGGGCGGAAAGGGGCCGGACTTGCCCACAGCGGCGGGGTTTGCCCACTTTTCTAAGCCGTTTTGCGGCTCCTGGATAGCTTTTCGTCCCGTTTCTTCAACGCTGTTCTGCTTCTGAGAGCCACGAGAAGCGTTTGTCATGAAAAATTCAAGGATGAAGTTTATCGCGAACAGTGCCTTTAAAGGAAGCATATACGCTCGTAAACGTAAGTGAGATAACTACGGAATTAGAATGGTATGGCCCCGATCACAAAGCCAACGCACTTTGAAGCTTCAAGAACGACCCACAATGAGGCTACACGAAAGAGAAGTTGGCCCCGCCCCTGTATCTGCCCGCCCCCTGTATTTGCCGTCTCCTCCAAAACAGGGGTGCTTGGCCATTTCCACCGTCATCGATGTGTGTGGTTTACTTATTGTACCTATTCCACCACCTACAAACTTCACCGACGGCGGGAACGGCCCAGCAGCCCTGTTTTGGAGGAGGAAGCAAATAGAGGGGGCGGGTAGATACAGGGGTGGGGCCAACTTCTAACGTATGTAGCGGCATTGTGGGTCGTTTTTGACGCTTCAGAATGCGTTGGCTTTGTGATCGGGGCCATACCATTCTAATTCCGTAGTTATCTCAATCACGTTTACGAGCGTGTATGCTGCCTTTAATCGGGCAAATGTGCTATTTCGAGGACACGTCTCCAATAGCATCCCCATAGCCGCTGGTGTCCTTCGAGGTGATAATGCGGAGCACAGTGCCCATCCTATGGTGAAATGGGACGAAGCTCAACTGCCGGCCGCCCGATTCCCCAAGCTACTCGGACTCGTGTTGGATCCTTCGTTGAAGTTTCATAGGAACACTGCGCAGAAGCAACCCACTGTGAAAACAAGACTCAACGTCCTACGGGCTCTCGGTCAAACGTCCTGAGGGTGCAGTAAAGAAACGATCCTGACCACGAACAAGGCCATCGTACAGCCCGCCCTAGAGTATGCTGCACCAGTCTGGCAGCATATCGTGTCGGACACATCCTGGTCCAAGCTGCAGCGCATCCAAAATGGAGCATTGCGAATCGCGACAGGCTGTTCTAAAAGCTCTCCAGTAGAGCACCTACATGCCGAAGCTCGCATCCTGCCAGTTAAGGACCATTGCCAACTCCACGCACAACAGCTGTACATAAACATTCTGAAGCAGCCAAATCATCCGTCGCGAAGAGTATTAGACCCCGTGAGAGAGAGGTATAAGAAAGCCGTTCGCCGATGCTCCCTCGAAAGTAGATGTGCAGAGATGGACTGAAGCAAACGAGAACACCTTCGTCTTTTGCGCGCGGAGCAAACCCGATTCGTGAAGGAATACTTGAGCAGAGTTGCCATGAACTCCATCCCGGGAGTCGCACCTCCGAAGGTCAGCGAGACCGAAATGGAAATTGGCAGGCGCGCCAGGTGCACCCTTGCATCGTTACGCTGTGGACACTCCCCCATGCTAATGTAATATTTGCATAGGATTGATAACAGCAAACCTGATGAGTGCCCGGATTGCGGAAGTCAAGGGCATACTACAGCGCACCTGTTCAATTGCCCGATGAGACCGACTACATTAACGATAATGGATGTGTTGAAGAACCCAACGCTAGTGACCGAGTTTCTGAACCTGTGACGGGAACCCTCTCTGTGGCTGCAAAGAAGAAGAAGAACAAAAGAACAACAGCAGCAGTTCGTACGCCTGTCGGATTTACGTCAGCTTTCGAGGTGAAAACAGGAGTAAGGCAAGGAGCTGTAGCAGGACCTTTTCAATTCAACTTCGCCGTTGATGAAATCATGCATAGAGTTGCAGAACAACTTCCTTCGGACGTGATACTAACACCATCAGAACGCTCCCTTGTCGGCCTGGAGTACGCCGACGACATTGTGTTATTCGCTGAAAACAACGCAAAACTGCAAAGGATTGTGAACCTCGTTTCGAAGTATGCCGCAGCCTAGGGACTTCGTCTTCGTCCCGACAAATGCAAGCAGATGTGGGTCTCTCAGAGGCATTCAACGGGAGTTTGTGTGGACGGACAACGTATCGAACTGGTGGACGATTTCTGTTATTTGGGCTGTTTGCTGACGAACGATGGTAGTTACGCCGCGGATATTCAACAACGATGTGCGATTGCTACGTCTGCATTCAATTCTCTAACCAAGTGCTTGTGGTCTACCCCCATCGCGAAGGAAGTCAAGTTGCGCGTCTACTTATCCGCTATTCGCCCTATCATGGTGTACGGAGACGTGGGCAGCACCGAAGACGCAGATGGAAAACTTGGATTGCACGGAGAGGAAGCTGTTTAGACGTTTGCTCGGTTATTTCTGGCCGCGGATGTGCCACAACGAAAATCTCTACAACGAGATTGACGCCTTACTTCAACGTTTGACACGAGGGAGGTGCCAACATCTCCCAAGGCCATCTCAAGCGGCAACGGAAAGCCGTCTTCGTCTGTTCGGGCATATTTTAAGAAGACCTCCAGATCGTCTTGTTCAACACGCTCTAAGGATGCTTCCATGTCCTGACTGGAAACGGCCGCCTGGACGTAGGCGAAAGTTTTGGACAGATGTGGTGAAGGAGGATTCGAAATCACTCGGCATTGAAAGGCAATTCAGGCGCGATGTTTTACTTCGCAGGAAGTGGAATAGCGACCATCAGAAGGATTGTGTTCAAATTGTGGCTGAGCACCGTGACAAATGGGCACGGTTGACTACGAGGACGGCACACCTCGGTGAAGATGCGGAATGACCGCGTCAGGCGAAAGCCAACCTATTAAAGGCAGCATACACGCTCGCAACTATAGTCGAGATAACAGCATAGATAGGTCCGCACGGCCCGTACTATGTCGTCAACGACGTATGAAGCGCTGAAAACCGTCCAGTATGACAATATTTGACAATGTTTGAGCAATCTTGCCTTCCACGCCCGTATTTTCACACCCCTTCGAGTAACAGAATGAAAGTCGATACTTGTGAAAACGTGTGATAATTGAGAGTGATAGCACTATCAAATGGGAGTGCACGAGAGAAATAGCTTGGTTTACTTGAGTATAACATGTCTGCATACCTATTGACTCTCGTCCACTTTCGAGAATGCCGCTCTACTTTGGCTGACCTCTTGAAATGGAGGATTTTATCAGTGCACAAACATGTTATATTGAGGTAAATCGAGTTTTTTCTCTACTGCACTCCCTTTTTATAGTGCTATCATTTTAAGTTATCACATGTTTTCTCAAGTATGGATTCTCATTCTGTTACTCGAAGGGGTGTGAAAATACGGGCGTGGAAGGCAAGATTGCTCAAACATTGTCAAATATTGTCATCCTGGACAGTTTTCAGCGCTTCAAACGTCGTTGACGACATAGTACGGGCCGTGCGGACCTATCTATGCTGTTATCTCGACTATGCTTGCGAGCGTGTATGCTGCCTTTAAAGACAGTGTTCACAATGATTTTCTTCCCCGACTTTTCACATAAGACAATGCGTTGGCCTGCAAGTGTTACCAAAATTACGAAGAAACGGCGAGGAACGCATCAAAACGTCGTATTTGAGTGATATTATTCTATAACATGGACTAGTTGTCCGGTTGGATGAACATTTTCATGGTGGTTGTCACCGACGGAAAGTTGGATCAATCGAAAACAGAAGAATATTTCATGCAAAGCGGGGTTAGTTAGGGCCTTAAGGAAAGAACGGAGCAATAGAGAGTAGAGAATTGCAAAGGACGGGTCCACAAAAGGTTCCATTGTCACAACAAATAATTCCTCTGATACTTAGGAGGCCGGGTGATACATTAGGATTTCATGTACTTCTGGTGCGTTTTTCTCAATTTCTACGTCATTTAAAATCTACCAGGGGGCCACTTAATCAATATAGCGAATAATCTCAAAATTGAAGATTATCGTGAACACTGCCTTTAAGTCAAAGTAAGTCAATACGAATATTCGAATAGAAAACTCAATTGACTTTGGAATTTTAATGAATACTCCCACTTTTTACTTTTTTATGTCCTACTTTTTTATGAAATATGAGTACCTTCCACTTACCCTAATGTTTGAAAATGAGCACTGTTGAAACCATTTCGATCATGATGAGAAAATCAGATTTATTCCAAAAAGTCGATATTATTCGAAGCAACACTTTACTGAGCAGGCCAATGGGAAGACGTCAAAATCAACGCCACCACGGTTTCATCACCAAAACTCCGCCCCAATAACGACGAGTTTTGTGTCATTGTTTTATTGAGGTCGGTCCTCCTATACTGGGGATGATCTTGCGAGGGCCGAGACGTCTTGCAAAACGTTCTTTCGAGAATTGTGGGGGTTGGATAGAGTAACAATACTGAATATTGAATTTTCTTCACAGACCTTCCGGTAGGCCGAAAAATTTGGAAAACAAGAAGAGTTAGAGAGCACATTCCCATTAACTAAGCGGCAACCATGGCAGTATTTTCGGTCGTCAGAAGCGAAAATCGGCTGGGTACTACATCTGACAACGGTCTCACAATGCTTTATTTGGATCAAAATGGGGATCATTTTTTTTTCCGACCAATTTTGCCATGTACTCGCCCTCCGATTCCAGAGAATAGAAAGAAATTCTGAGCGGTCGAACCAAGTTTAGTAGTTTTCGATGAAGGGTAGGCAGATGTATTAGGCAACCGATTGCCGCCTCCTGAAATTCGAAACTGCGGCCATGATGATAACTTTGAAAAAAGTTCATCTTTTCACTTCTTACAAGGGCAATGCTTCCTCCACTCTGATTCGCAAACGACTTTTATGTGTTTAAAGGCAGTGTTCACGATAAAAAGTGTGTTTCAGTTTCCACTAGGAATGGGTAGTGAAGGGGCACACTATAACGTTGACGTCGAAAGAACGCATGAAAACGAGCCAGGAAAAGCTCCAAAAGGGCCCGAAGTTGCCACTTCGAGCGGGCAAACCCCAAAAGCGCAACGCACGCCCACCGATGTGAACAATTGAATGCTCGAGATCGTGAGATGAGCGATGATTTCCAATCATTAGCCCCGTTCTTCCCTTCATTCTCAACTTCTCTCTTTACTCAGGTCAGCTCGCATAGATCGGCTGCAAAAGACGGAAGTTAAAAGCCTCGGACAACTCGTCCACCGTGTTTCCATAGCTCAATTTTTGAGGGACCATAAGTGCGTTCCCAGAAGGCCTTGTACGATTTCAGAGACATCATTGGAATCAGCATGGGGCCGTTTCAAAGATAGGCGGAAAAACAGAAAAACGATTTTCATCGTGAACACTGCCTTTAAACACCTGCTTTCCTTTACTTGAGGCAAATAATACAAAGCGAAAAGGAGCTGTGCTCACATCACAATATTTCTCTATGAACCCGAAACGCTAGCACAAGAAGGTGAGGAAATTCTCATATGTGTAGTTCAGGGATTCGCGCGATTGAATGCTAGTGGGTAAGCAATCGAATAAACGCCAAATTATTTCCGCAAAGGGTTGCGGCGGTTATCGAACCCGCAGCCTCAGCACTCCCTCGTCGTTTAGTACTCCCCAGTGCTATCCACTCGATTATCCCCGCTCGATAACTATGGCAAATTCAGTCAAATGATTAGAGAAATGGAGTGCGCAGTGAGCTTGGACACGGCTTATATCTCAGCTGACCACACGGACTCTTTCCAGCTGCTTTGAATAGCAGGCTACAGCTAGTTTTCATTTGTTTCCTATTTTTGGTCTATCGGAAGGCCCATAGAGAGAACCTATCATTTATTTTTGTTACTCAATCCATCCTCACGGCCTATAGAGGTACGTTTTCCAAGACTTCTCTGCCCTCAAAAAAATCCTCCCTAGCCAGTCTCATGTAAAAAAGTCATGTGAAATTTTGCGAGCTTCGCTGCATCAAGGACATCATGAGAATTAGAGCTGGATTAGACTGTTCTGGCAAAGCAGAACATGTTCAGTTAGGTCCGAGGCTTGTTTCCTAAAGAAAAAACATTTAAATTTAAACCGCGGCTGGCGCGGTTGTTTAAATCTCATCAGCGGCTGGCTGAGAATTACTACAGTTCACCTCCGCACTGCTGTTCAGTCCGCAAAGTGCACGCTGATTGCGAAATCGTGGTGCGGCGCGGTTGCAAGTATCCTCAGACAGAGATGTGGAATCACCCGGGCACCAAAGGCGAAAACCGCCCGGGTGATCCCACATCCCTGTCTGAGGATACTCGCAACCGCGCCGCAGCACGATTTCGCAATGAGCGTGCACTTTGCGGAGTGAACGGCAGTGCGGAGCTGAACTGTAGCTACACGCTGGTGAGATTTAAACCGCTGCGCCAGCCGCGGTTTGAGATTAAATTTTTTTTTGACGAAACAAGCCACGGACCTAACCATAACAGTCTCCACAAGGTGAAGTCGATGAGCCCTCATTACCGTAACTCAATGACGTCAGAGCCAGCTCGAAATTATCGTACCACTCAACATTATTCGGCATGCAATAGCCGCAGCAAACAAGAGGAAAAACCGTCTAACGATCAATGATTCCAGACCGGAACGCATTGGAGGAGAAATGCCGATTCGCACAAATTGCCAGTAGGGTATGATTCCATGGCATTAGCCGTGATCAACGGATCGTTTGACGTGATCAACGGGTCGTTTGGTCATATCATCCAGCAGCCGACAGCCTGGGGTTTTCCTCTCTTGAAAAACGGGGAAGCTTGCCGCTGCACCGTCGCTCAGAGAAGGAAATAACATGCATGGAGGCTAAATTTGTCGTGAATCGGGTATTTCGGAGGTTGAAATCAGTTTGAACCCTATTTGGACTGGGGCATGGAAGCCCAGGCTGGCGGGTGCTGGTTGACATGACCAACCCACCCGCTGATCACGTCGAATCAATGGTTAATGTCATGGTATCATACCGCACTGGCAATTTGTGCGGATCGGCATTTCGCGTTTACACCGGAACGCATCTTAACCTTACCACATCACCTACATTCTCCCGACCCGCACCCAGGGGCCGAATTCATCAATGCGTGCCGTTTGGTAGGGGTATAGGCGTCAGCACTTTTAATGGTTTCCCCGTGAGAGTCTATGGTATCTTACCAGAGCAGTGTATCAGCTGCCCCAGCCTATTAGCTAGGTAGGCGAAGGGCGCTTTCGGTTAGCAATCTTCCGCTTTTGCGGGGTAACCATCAAACGTGTCGACGCTTTTACCCCTACCCAACACTGCCTCATTGATGAATCCGGCCCCAGTGCACCGCAGATGGGACACCGTTTGTACATTTCTATATGTCACGGTTAAACTGGGGGGTTATTCATTGTTATGCTACCATCATTAGCACCCCCTTTGCTTCAACTGGGATCACCACTGTTTCACAATAAAGTAGAATTTGTGGTAGCGCGTGAAGTTCAATTCTATTAGAACTCGTACCCGCCGCGATTTTAGGTGTACCGATATCTGCTTAGAAAGCCTGCTTCAGAATCTGACTGAAAGGCAGCATACAAGCTCGTAAATGTGGTTGAGGCAACGGCGGAAATAGAATGGTATGGCTTAGAACACAACGCCTATGCATTTTGAAGCGATAAAAATGACCCACAATACCGCATACGAGTAAGCTGTCCCCGCCCTATTTTTCTCCACCCCCTGCATTTCCCGACCTCCTCTGAAACAGGGCTGCTGGGTCATTCCCACCGTCGTCGATGTGTGCGGTTTACCTTTTCTACTTATTGTACCACCCACAAACGTCGACGACGGTGGGAATGGCCCAACACCCCTACTTTGGAGGAGGAGGGCCAATAGAGGGGGCGGAGAAATACAGAGGCGGGCCAACTTCTTACTCGTGTAACGGTATTGTGGGTCCTTTTTGTAGCTTTAAAATGCGTACACGTTGTGTTCTGAGCCATACCATTCTATCTCCATAGTTATCTCAACCACATTTGCGAGAGTGTATGCTTCCTTTAATATGGAACATAAGTTCCCTGGAGTAGTTGCTCTTTTGTTTTTGAGAGAAAGAGGGAACCCAGGGTTGTTGTCAAGTTTGGGTAAGTGAAAGAGATTTCATGCTGGTCCTGCATGCATAAGATCTGCTCGAATGCAAATAGCCGCCCATGCTGTCGGCGTGCGTGTCGAGCAGCCGTCGCAGAGAAATTTTACGTACGAGTCTCCTGACGGCTGAAAACAGCTGACAGAGTACATTATTTGCAAATCATCATCTAATGTTCAATCTGTTCAAATTATTGCGCTTCTGTTCATAACCTGACATAAAAAATAATTGCGATTGCTTGACCAAAACAAACGTTTCCTCCTGTTTCGGAATTATAAAACAACTTTTATGCTGATTGTGATGTTCTGCTGCCATTTCTCACTTTTTGTTTATCGATTTTGCTGTAAAAATTCCCATCTCCAACAGAACCCTATCATTAATTTTGACATGAAAGTATTCTTTTGGTACAATCATATTGCTGCAAGACAGTGCTTGAGGTTAGCTGACTAGCGTTTTTTGGGTTTTTGGTTCTAGTCTGAACCATATCAAATTCCAGCTGAAAGAATGTTAGAAGATTACTACTAATCAACTGTTTGCAGACGAAGAAAGACCCGTTCGGGAAATGCCTCTTCGACGGCCGCTCGACACGCACGCCGACCGCATGGGCACTCATTCGCATCCGGACAGATTTTATGAGAAATGATGAGTGTATAAAGTAGGAGCGGACCAGCCAATCACTTTGAAACTGTTGGACAGTCTTGACGCGCCGACAGTCGACCTTCTGGAGCTTTGGGTTCACCTCGGCCATGCCTGATGCCAACCAGTGCATTAAAGGCAGTGTTCACGATGATTTTCGTTTCCGAGTTTTTCACATAAAACAGTGCGTTGGCCTCCAAGTGTGACCAAAATTACGAAGAAACGGTGAGAAACGCATTAAAACGTCGTATTTTAGTGATCTTATTCTATAACATGGACTAGTTGTCCGGTTGGTTGAACATGTCTATGGTGGTTGTCACCGGTGAAAAAATGGGTCAATCAAAAATAGAAGAATATTTCATGCAAAGCAGGATTAGTTAGAGTCCGAAGAAAAGAATGGAGCAACAGAGAGTAGAGAATTGCAAAGGATGGGTCAACAAAAGATTTCATGGTCACAACAAACACTTCTTTAGATACTCAAAGGCAGGGTCCTAGCAGAACTTCGGTTTCGAGGTTTCGCGCTGAGTCGGAGCGTATGGTACAGGTAGTCCCAAGTGATGTGCGAAAACTGCGTTAAAAACGATATTCTGTAAATTATTCCACCAGCTTAAGCCGTCGTCCACGCATTCTTCAGAACTTCCGTGTGAATATCTGTCATTCCGGCCGTGGTTATCTTGTTGTGAATACCGTAAGGTGCAAAACTAAATGGGGGGGGGCACTGACGATTTACCGTTAGAAATGAAAAGAGTGATTCATGACAATGAAAATTTATTTCGTTATCAGGTATGTGATAACGTTATCACTCGTAACTTCCTAGAATTTCCATGGAATCAGCCTAATTCCTCGAAGCGGTATCATTTATTCCTCACTTGAATTCCCCACTAGGTTTGCACTATACTTGTTCCGATCGGATGAGTATCCGACTGTTTCAGTCGGATAAAAAAGTCGAGTTTTTATTCGAAAAGTCAAATATTCGAAATAGTGCGATATCCGACAACAGTCGAAAAGTCGAATATTCGAAAAAGTGCAATATCCGACTATAGTCGAAAAGTCGAATGTTCGAAAAAGTGCGATATCCGATTACAGTCGAAAAGTCGAATATTCGAAATAGTGCGATATCCGACTACAGTCGAAAAGTCGAATATTCGAAAAAGTGCGATATCCGACTATAGTCGAAAAGTCGAATATTCGAAAAAGTGCGATATCCGACTACAGTTGAAAGGTCGGATAATCGAATAGTTCAAAATCCGACTATAGTCCTAAAGTTGAATATTACAATCCGATCACCGAAAAACTGCACGCCAATCACACTGCTGGAAAATAATTACGTTCATACGGGATTGATTATTCAATTTTAGTTATTCATTTAAACATAATATTTGATTATATTTTGCTTTGGAAGGCACTTTATGGTTGTAATTCAGTTGGGAGCTATTTTCAAAGAAACCTAATTGTTGCCGACAGACTTCTGCTATTGGTTGGGCGACTACAGTGCGTGCCCAAATTGTAGAGGCACCATATTTTCCGTGGGATAAATAACCCGATGAATCGTTGTGGGACCCTTCTGTGCGTCTGTAAAGTTGTTCCCACTCGTATGGACCAGTTCACAACTCTGTTGATGGTTAGCAAGATGCTTCCGAGGGAGCGGCCTGTCTTGCCCTCTCATTCCGTTAGGCGAGATTTTTTCGGGATTTAGCGACGTTTGCTGAAACCCGCATACTCTTGCGTCGAAGGTGCAAGGGTACAAGTTTTAAATTTCTTCAATTTCTACGTAAAAACGAAGGTTAAATTCGCTTTATCGATCTCGCTGTCGCTAGGCCCGTAAATTCTCGCCATAATTGTAGCGAGAATTTACGGGTCTGCGGCTGGTCGAGGAGGTTGACCCAAAACCGCTCTCTGGAAAATCGTGCCAAGAATAATTTTGACAGCGGGGATGGTGCAGACCGCGGGAAGAAACCGCAATGCAGTCGGTCGCGGCGGAGACGGCTCTGTAGTACGGATCAGGACAGGGTGGATCGATCAAGGCGAGAATCTGCAACCTTTTCATCGCATTCGCGGCAAGAATTTACGTAGTTTGTGCGGGTGATGTAGCGAGAATTTCCGTAGTTACTGAGGGTGACGTAGCTAAAATTTGACCAACTGGGGCTAATACATATAGTTAGGCCCGTGGCTTGCTTCCTCAAGGAAAATCATCCACATCTCACCCGCGGCTGGCGCGGTGGTCGCGTACGTAGGCCCGCTCATCGATTCAAGCCGAGAGAAGAGCGCGGCTGATCAGCTTACCGTACCGTCAGCCGCTGGTTAGATTAAAACTGCCACGCGCCAGCCGCGGGTGAGATTCAAATGTTTTTTTCTTGAGGAAACAAGCCATGGACCTAACTATATGTCCGTAGTTTACTTAAATGCTCGCGATAAAATTAAACTAGATGTCTCCGAAACCCTGGGACGTATCTTGCAACCCATTGGCAGGAAACATATTTCCCCGCGAGATTTTTTTTGGCAACTTTTCTGAAACCTCTGTCTTTTTACATTGTTCCCAAAAAGGGGTGTGGAATTTTTTTTCGGTAAATACGGCAAAAACGGAAAATTCGGTAAAAATTCTGACTTCGACTTTGGTACATATCCCATACGATAGAACAAATGACCAATATTATTTATGTATCATTTTCAATAGTGCATGAGGATAGTGCAAATAATGAGTGAGTTTTACATATTAAACTGGGCTCCAAGGCTGAACCTGATCAGCAGGGCGTTGATTTTGAGAAAAAGTATCATTTCGAAATTTCCTGCGGTCAAGGCCTTTCTGTAGTCATTCAAAACTAGGTCAGCTGAGGAAAACATCCTTTCCGCCTCAACTGTGCCAGGAGGCGCGCAAAAGTACTTGTTGGCCAGTGAGGAAAGGTGTGGGTGCGATAATTCCCCAATGGAGTCGTTTCCGAACAACAGTGGATTCAAGGTTGTGTCCGGGGGCTCCAAGAAGAATTTTTCCGGTTCCTGAAATATTTGCTTCAGAACTCTGCTGCGTTGCAAATCTGTTGACATTTTTGAATAAATTAGGTTTTTATTGGAGTAGCATCTCGATAAGAAAAAGCACGTGACACAAAAGGTGAAGAGATCGTTTGAAAATTCAAAAAATAATCCGAAGGGTTAAAAAAGAGTAACAAAAGAAGGATGAAGAAGGATAGAGCATGCCATAATAGTGGCAAAGCCGTGAAATACGAGTATGAAGTAGACCGATTGGGCGGAAAACCCCCCAATTTCTCTTTCCGGTAAAAATTTCGGTAAATTTCGAGAAAAAATCGGTAAATCAAAATTTACCGGAAAACACCGGTAAGTCCGGAAAATCGGTAAATCGGTAAACGGAAAATGCACACCCCTGTTCCCTAACTGTAGAGGCACTTGCTATACGGTAGTAGAACTCTTAATATATGATATTTCATTGCAAATCAAAATGTAATAGGCTCTCTACCTTACGAAACAACTTCAAAAACAAGGTTACATATGGAATTAACCTAATTTCTTTACAAGCAAACCAGAGCGACCTGACTGATCTGCGAACGTATACATTGCGAACTGCTTTTTCACAACTAAATTGGAGAATATGTTACACTAGCAGCATATTGCATCAGAAACTTCGCCGAGTATAACGTATTGCCACGAAACCTTTGCAAATATAAGCCACGTATAAACATCCGAAAATCAGCCATATCGGGCTGATTTGGTTGACAAAGTGATGTTTTAAGCTTTCACAAAGCCCGCGAGTTGATGAGTAAAAAATCTATGTGTTTTCATGTAAAAAAAACAGTCATTTGCACCTGAATGTTTTTCATAGTCGAATGAAAAAGTCGAGTTTTTGTTCGAAAAGTCGAATATTCGAAAAAGTGCGATATCCGACTATAGTCGGAAAGTCGAATATTCGAAAAAGTGCGATATCCGACTATAGTCGAAAAGTCGGATATTCGAAGCAAATTTCATTTGGAACAAGTATAGTTTGCACCTAACGTAATCCCTAACTTCAGGGCTGTTTACTCCAGAAGTAAGGACTTATAGTTAGTGAAACGTCGAGACGGTGTTCAGCTGGGCCAGTCCACTCTATCTAACCCAAATTTCGGCAGTGTCAAAGTTTGACCGGACCTTGCCTTCAAGAGGCGAGGTGATACTTAAAGGCACAGGACACCCAAAAAACTGATTTCCAGATTTTAGGCTTATCTTGGAGAGAGTCACACGCTGATCACAGTAGTATCTCTGAAATCGTCTAAGACCCCCTTTGAACAGAGTTATGGCTCTTCAAAGATGCCTAGATTTTGAGGGTGAAAAATTGGTGGACGAGTTGTTTCAAGCCTGTATTTCTCTTCATTCGCAATGGTTGCGTGAGAGAAAGACAGGATAAGGAGACGGTCCGGTAACGGACTGAAGAACGGCGATTTGTTGGAATTCATTCATCCATCGAGCCGCTATCGAGTTCGAAAATCTGTTAGGGGGTCGGGCCTGTGGTTGTGAGCGAAGGGGGTCGGGCCTGTGGTGGTCGCTTATATCTCGCTTATTTGGAGGAAATGAGATCTGGCATTCGGCACGTGTTATACAGGAGGGGTCCCCTACACAATTACATGAAAATCTCAAAATTCATATGTGAAGGTGTACTGTCCCTTTAAAGGCACAGTACACCCTCAGATATAAATTTTGAGATTTTCGTGTAATTGCGTAGAAGACCCCTCCTGTATAACATGTGCCAAATGCGAGATCTCAATTCCTCCAAATAAGCGAGATATGAGCGACCACCACGGGCCCGGCCCCCTCCAGCCACCACCACAGGCCCGTCCCCCTTCCTGATTTTCGATCTCAATAGCGGCTACATGGATGGATGATTTTCAACCGAGTCGTCGTTCTTCACTGCCTTTCCGACCTACCTCCTCATCCTGTTTTGCTCGCGTGCAGCGACTGCGAATCAAGAGAAATACAGGCCTGAAACAACTCGTCCACCAATTTTTCACCCTGAAAATATAGGCATCTTCAAGGAGCCATAACTCTGTTCATAGGGGTTTTGAACGATTTCAGAGATACCAAGGTGATCTGCGTGTGACTTTCTCTAAGATAAGCATGAAATCTCAAAATTAATTTTTTGGGTGTCCTGTGCCTTTAAAGGCACAGTACACCCTCAGACATGAATTTTGTGTTTTTTATTTGATTGTGTAGTAGGCCCCTCCTATACAACACGTGCCAAGTGCGAGATCTCAATCCCTCCAAATAAGCGAGATATAAGCGGCCACCACAGGCCCGACCCCCTTCCGGATTTTCGACCTCGATATCGGCTGGATGGATGGATGAAATCTTGAGAACTCGTGTTCTTCAGTCCATTGCCGGATTGTCTCCTTATCCTGGCTCGCTCTCGCGCAACGATTATGAATGAAAAGAAATACAGGCCTGGGACAACTCGTCCGGCAATTTTCCACCCTCAAAGTATAGGCATTTTTAAGGAGCCATGTATGTTTATGTATGTATGTTTATTACATAAGAGCCATAACTCTGTTCATAGGTGGTCTTGGACGATTTCAGAGATACCACTGTGATCAGCGTATGACACTCTCCAAGATAGGCACAAAAACTACAAAATATATTTCTGGGTGTCCTGTGCCTTTAAGGATTTCGTGTACTTCTGGTGCGTTTTCCTCAATTTCTACGTCATTTCAGTTCTACCCTGGGGCCACTTAATCAATATAGCGAATAATCCCAAAATTGAAGATTATCGTGAACACTGCCTTTGAATTTGGGTGTGCGATCCATGCCGATTACTCTGCCAACGCGTAGCTAGATGCCTACGAGGGCGCAGCCTATAACGCCGCCCTACTCCATGTAGCGAGAATTTCCTGGCTTTACCTACGATAGCTAAAACCCGCATATTCCTGTGTCAGAGGTACAAGGGGGCAAGTTTTACGTAAAAACAAAGGCTAATTTCGATACATTGATCTTTTCTTCTTCTTTAACGTTTGTCCCGCTTGATTGCAGAATCCGCATAGATGGTTCGTTGGCGCCACTTGTCTCGATCGTGCGCCTGATCGGGATGTATACCAGCAGCCCTCAGATCGTTGTGCAACGCATCCAGCCACCGCTGCTTCGAACGTCCTTTTGGTCTCCTGCCCTGGACTTCTAAATCAAGAGCGATCTTTCGAACGGAATCGTCTATACCACGCAGACCACGACCATACCATCTCAACCTTGATTCACGGAGCTTTTCAGCAATGGAAGCAACACCAAATCGCTTCCGGATGTTTCCATTGGAAACGTGATCGAGACGCGTGATACCGGCGCTCCATCGCAGCAATTTCGATACATTGATCTCGCTGTCGATAAACCCGTATAATCTCGCTATAATTTTGTAGCGAAAATCTACGGATTCAGCAATAGCCGGTGTTCAAATGCAATCTCAAACCCGCGCTGACTACGCGAAACGCAGGGAGGCCGTTCGATCAATGTTGGCCCGGTCAACTCACGGAGTGATTACTTGACACTCTGTGGCTGGTCGTGGAGGGTGACGCGTGTCGCTCGCTGGAAGACCCTGCCAAGAATAATGTTGACCGCTGGGATGCTGCAAGTCGTGGAGAAGAAACGGCGATGCGGTCGATCGCAGGTGGGATCGCCTTTCTAATACAATCAGGACTGGGTGGGTCGATCGACCGAGTGCTGTAACGAGAATTTGCGTAGAATATGCGGGGGCTGTAGCTAAAATTTCACCAACTGATGCCAAACTTTGCGTAATTTACGTAAATTATCGTGTCAAAAGTAGACTAGATGCCTCCGAAATCATGGGCATCTCTGGTTTCCATGTGAGGCATCTAGCTACAATACCCGCGCCACCAAGTTTTGTAAAAACGGGGAGCATTTTCCAAACTTGGCAAAAAAGCGTCCGATGCATGTAACTTTTTTGAACGAAGACGTGTTTGGATTCTGAAAACGCTATCATATTCACAGCTCAAATTCCTACATATTAATGTAACTTGTGCACCGAAGTTCCCCAAAATCGCTTTGTTTTCGAGTAAAATTGTTTTTGCGGTCGTTGCGCAAAAACGTCGCGCGCGGCAAAGTGCGGCTAAACTTTGAGTAGTAATTGTACGAGTAATAGAAGAGAAATCTCTATGTTTTCTTAGTGAATTGGATGAAAGTGGTTCTATCTCGAGATCTGTGTAGATTGAATTTTCGAAAACCTTCATTAAAGGCAGTGTTTACGATAAGTTTCACTTTCGATATCTCCACGGTTTACGGAAGGTCTCTTGCCCTATATAGCAAGGCATGCCTAAAAAGGACACGAAAGACCCGTTTTTGAGCCAAAATAGGCCCTCCCTTGTTTACATTGATTTTTGAGCGTGGGGGAATCGACCGCTAGAAGGATGATACCTATCAGTGCAATGAAGCGATCAGCTCACTTATCAGCACTTCTTTGACTTGATCATTTCTGTAATTTGAGTCTTCATTTGTTCTTTTTGAGGGGCGGATCTGGGGCACCAGGCGTGTCTGGGGCACCAAATCGCTTGTTTGCAGACGTTATTTTGCCGCTCCTGGCTCGTTTTCTACCATTCTTTCGACACTGGGAGCCTAGGATCCTTCTCGCCTATCATTTCACTGTGGAAAGTCAACGAGGAGGATCATCGTGAACGCTGCCTTTAAAGGCAGTGTTCACGATGGAAAAAGTTTTCGAAATTCCACTAGGATTGGGTAGTGGAGGGACACTCTGTAACGTTAACGTCAAAAGAACGCATGAAAACGAGCCAGGAAGAGCCCCAAAAGAGCCCGAAGTTGCAACTTCGAGCGCATTGAAAACCCCAAAAGCGCATCACACGCCCACCGACGTGAGCTAATGAATGCTCGAGATCGTGAGATGAGCGATGATTTTCAGTCATTAGCCCCGTTCTTCCCTTCATTCTCAGCTTCTCTCTTTACTCAGGTCAGCTCGCATAGATCGGCTGCAAAAGACGGAAGTTACAAGCCTCGGACAACTCGTCCACCATGTTTCCATACCTCAATCTTTGAGGGACCATACCTGCATTCACAGAAGGTCTTGTATGATTTCAGAGACACCATTGGAATCAGCATGGAGCCGTTTTCAAGATAGGCGGAAAAACAGAAAAACGATTTTCATCGTGAACACTGCCTTTAAACACTCTCGGGAGCTTCCTGAAAAGTCGGACTTTTGTTGCGAAAGCCCCAGACCGATAAATGGAGGATTTCGGAAAATCAACTTGCACAGATCTCGAGATAGCCCCATTTTCATCCAATTCACAAAGAAAACATAGAGATTTCTCTTTTATTACTCGTACAATTACTACTCAAAGTTTCGCCGCACTTTGCCGCGCGCAACGTTTTTGTGAAACAATCGCAAAAGCAAATTTACTAGAAAACAAAGCGATTTTAGGGAACTTCGGTTCACAAGTTACATTATTATGTTGGAATTTGAGCTGTGAATATGATAGCGTTTTCAGAATCCAAAAACGTCTTTGTTCAAAAAAGTTACATGCATCGGACGCTTTTTTGCCAAGTTTGGCAAATAATCCCCGTTTTTACAAAATTTAGCGCGGGTATTGTATGTACGCGCTGGCAGAGTACGTATTGAACACAGGTTTGCCAAAAAAACCAAAACAAATACTTATCTGACCTTTTTCTCAGACATAAAGCGTTGTTCTTGTTGGGCTATGATTTCCTTATGGAATTTGTGATGGATGGTCACAGCATCTTGATCGGTCTAAACATGGAGAAAGTATTACAGTTGGCTTGCAGCTGTGATGACATGCGTAGTATACTTTGGCAACTCGAAAAAAAATTCCGAATATTCAAGTTCTCGACTAACCCGATTTCTCAGAATACCGAATAACCGAGTAGTCGAATGACTCGATGTCGACTGTTTCAATACATATCAAGACTCGATGACTCGACTCGACAGAAGAATATTGCTTAGCAACGATTATTCCATCGGAAATTCGCTTCTATTAGAAATGCTCCCTAGCTCATTTCTCAAAAGATTTTCCGTTTCGAATACGATGTGGATGAAGTGTGTAATATCGGTGTACTTCTATCACGCTTAACGGATCCGTTCTCTCGGAGGTCGAAAATGACTAGATTCTTGCCCTGGAAAAGGCTAGCCTAAATATCAGGAGGATAGCGGAGCAACACCATCGTCACTTCACAGCTGTCTACCGATTTCTGCATGATCCTGAGTCACATAGTTCAACAAAAGGCACTAGCAGGCCCAGAAAGCCGTCTGCTGATGAGGAACGTCGAGTAGGACGGCTCGTGTTCAAATAGACCATGTCGGTCATTCAGGTCCGAGCCGAACTTTCTACGTCGGTATCCAGAATGATCGTTTGGAGGGAGATCAATTGCAACCGAATAATAGAGATTATTCGTATGCGTCTAGTACCGCACCTAACCGCACTGCCTAAGGCCGCACGGCTTCACTGCGCTGAGAGGAACATGGCGCCTGACTGGTCGGTCTCAGATGAGCAAAACTTGTGCTCAGACTTCTACTGGGTAAGCATGGTGTTCAGGAGTCTTCTCAGACAAGAAAAGTTCAAGTTGGATGAACCTGACGGGTACTCACACTACTGGCGAGATCTACGCAAGGAGCCGCGGTAATTCGCCAAATGGATTTTGGGTGGAGGCAGTCTTACGGTATGGTGTGGCTTCGGTGCAGACGGTGTGCTCCAGATAGCTTCTGATTTCTCTAGAAGGAATTCTACGAGGGGGACCAGGAAGTGTTGTGAACGGAACTGCTACCCTTCCTTGCTCGGTTCCAGCAAAATGAGCTCACCTTCGGGTAAAACGATGCCGACGTCAACACGAGTTCCTCAACCAGGAATTCTTTTGAGCAGCATGGGATCTTCGTTATGGCTTGGCCGGCGTGCTCACTTGACGTTAACCCTATGGAAAACGTCCGAGGAATCTTGCTTCGCCATATCTATAGTTAAGGTACCACCTACGACTCACTGGAACACCTCAAGAGAGCTGTAATCGTTGCCAGGAACAACTTGGACGTGGAAATGCTTAGCCGACTTTTGAACTCCATGCCAAAGCAAGTTTTTAAGATCATTTTTAAACAAGGAGGGCCGATAGACTATTGAAAAGTTGTTACAAGTTAGTTTTCCCGAATAAGAAGAGGAATATCGATTGAATACTGAAAGTGTTGCTATAATTATGATGCAAGGACTTTGAAAGTTTTATACAAGATCATATTTCCTGAGGTTTTTATGTAAAATTTTGTGAACAAAGGTTCTTTGGTTCGCGGAGTTGAATTGTGACAGTGCCGGTTGATGAAATTTGCGTGGACACTGATATCAGAGCTTTAAGTGTGTTGCTATAATTATGATACGCACTGTACACGCACGCGGATGAACAATGAGAATGGCGTTTTTTAGAGGCCGCGAAAAAAACCAGATTATCATGGTTTATTCGCATGCGTGCTTTTTTTTATTCGCATTTATTTTTTTTATTTCATAGCGTAGGAGAGACGGTGGGGAGCAGGACCACTCGCTCGAGAACTGATGAGAACTTCGTTATTTTGCAGAGGGTAGCCATCCACATATTTAAAACACGCGACGAACCTTGAGGACACCGAGATAATGGATAGCGATTGAAATAGCGACAAATATCAAAATATAGATGACTTCGACGACAGCAAACCAAAAGGGTTTTGTACCGTCCTCTGAAAATAAAATGCTAATCGTGAAGTGAAGTAAAGCATTCCACACAGATTTCGAGCAAGGCGGAGTGAGCAGGGGAGGGTTGTGTCGAAACTTGTTCTCGACAGTGACGACCGAACGCTCCGCTGCTTACACCGTCAGGTGTCACAGAAAAAATAGTCAAATGCGAGATTTTTCGTGGAAGGGCGCCAAATATAGTGTTGGAGCATTTTGAGAGCGTATAAGAATACAGGGTGGATCGGCTATCACGTGGACCCACGACGGGGTTGCGGCCAACTGGACACCGTTGCAGAATCTTGCCTTCGTCAATGCCGATTTTTCCGTACAGAAGTTCGAGGCGAAAACAACAGGCTCTAAACTAGTATAGTATGATGCAGCTATTGCAAAATTCTAAAAAGGCATCCCTTTTGAAACACCCCACATACTGCAGCTGTCTTCAATATTTGCCTTCCATCTAGGCACGCAATCACGGGCGATCTACCCGCAGGGTAAGGTTAAATATGAATCGGTTTTCTGCATTCGCAAAAATGCGCGAAATCGCTTCCGAAACCTTTAGCACATATTTTCAATGTATCGCTAATGTTTGGTGAGGTGCCGGATGTGTGGAAACACGCCCTAGTTACTGCGATTCCAAAGAAGTCAGATTCACAGTTAGTTTCTGATTTTAGACGGATGAGCATTACCCCCACACCTGTTCAAGTCATGGAGAAAGTTATTAGAGAAAAACTATCTGCATGGTTAAACAAATTAAATTCTATACCATCTGAATAGCATGGATTTTGCTCGGGTGCCTCGTCAACTACAAATCTCGTAGATAGCCTGTATGACTGGAGCGTTGCTCGCAACCACAGTAAATCCGTTGACGTTATATACGTCGATCTATCTAAGGCGTTTGATAAAGTCTGACACAGCAAATTACTCTGCGAGCTGGAATCCTTAGGCTTAGGTGGGAATCTATTAAAGGCAGCATACACGCTCGTAAACATGATTGAGAGAACTACGGAAATAGAATGGTATGACCCAGATTACAACACCTACGCATTTTGAAGTGTCAAAAACGACCCACTATGCCGTTACATGAGTTTAAAGTTGGCCCCGCCCTGTATTTTCACGCCCCCTGCATTTGCCCTTTTCCTGCAACGCAAGGTTGCTGGATCATATTCACCATCGGTACTGTTGGTGGATTGCCTAAGAAGTGAACCACACACATCACTGACGGCAAAGATGGCCCAGCAACCCTGCGTTGGAGGAAAAGGACAAATACAGGGGGCGTGAAAATACAGGGCGGGGCCAATTCCTAACTCATGTAGCGACATTGTGGGTCGTTTTTGACACTTCAAAATGCGTAGGCATTATGTTGTAGGCCATTCGGTTCGATTCACATTGTTATCCCAACCACGTTTACGAACGTGTATGCTGCCTTTAAACTGGTTCAAATCATACCTATGTGAGAGATCCATGACTGTTAGGGTGGGGAGTGGTTTCTCCAATCCGCACGCGTGCACCAGTGGCGTACCTCAAGGTGGAGTCCTGTCACCCTTGCTTTTCCTGATATATACTATGGATCTTCCACGAATTTTGAAGACTTCTTCGGACATCAAGCTACAGATATACGCGGATGATTTTAAAATATATGCTGCCTACGATAAGGACAGCTTTAGCGAAATTTATGCCGCCCTCAAGTCCTCCATTGAAAAGCTCACTAGATGGGCATCAGATTGGAATTGTGGTGCGCGCGAAGCGCGCACCAGATTTGGTTTTGAACTGGCCACGCGCGGAACCGTTTTTAAGAAATCTAAGTTCAGAGTGAACCTAGAAATTAGCTCAAAATTGCATTGAAAAGAGCGCAGAAAGTTGGTAATGTCCCCCGAAAATGGTTCGGAATGGTTTGCTGGTTTTCGAGAAAATTTTAAAAAACCGCTCAATTTTGGCGTTAATCTCCTTTTTTTCAGTTGGCGTTCATCAACTTGTGGGTACACTTAAAATTCAGCTAGGAAGCTCATTTTTGAACAGGAGGCTGGAAATGGATGCAGGTCGCTCCTATTCCAATTTGAACTTGATACTTTAACTTTGAAGGGTACCTCAAAATCGTGGGTTTACATACTAAATTAGCCGTGGAGCGCGAAAACTGCTGGGGCATGTTTCGGCTGTGGAGGGCAGGGTATGTGGGTGGATCTGCAGCCAGTTAACATAGGTCATTATGTATAAGTACTAGACTTGTCAGATTTCGTACTCATGACACGTCATAGATCGATAATCAATATTATCGATTTTCGCTCTTATTGCACGAAATGCGACAACGAGTGGTAATTGTTAATGGGTATGGATCTCTTGGTTTGGGAATTTTACTCATCAAACATTATCGATTAATACCAATCAATAATATCGATTTTTTGCCCGTTGCCCAAACTGCCGCAATGAGTGTTTATTGTTGAGGGTCTAACTAGGGAACCTCGCATGGTGTACCCCCGAATCAGAAAGCTGATAAATGTTTTCTAGTCAACTCTGGCACGCCCTCTTCGAATCTGAACTCGGATTTTACTACAGATATCTGCGAAAAAAGTTATAACTTGTAAAGGTTCGTGTTTCCCGAATTTTCGTCTATGAAAAACGCGCATTAGGGTTTGCGAAATCCGAAAACGGACCTCATGCTTGTGTTCAGCGCCCAAAACTACCCCACTGAGCAGATTTAGGGTGAGGGCACATTGTCCAAACTTTGCACAGACTGATAGCGTTTTGGACTTGTGTGAATTTCCGGTTGGGCGCTTATTTATACCTCTGAAAGCGTTACAAAAAAAATGTTGCAGATTTCACTCAAAATCCTTCCAGGTGGGTTTATTGGGGCGCTGATCACGAATCTGGGGTTTATTTGACGATTTTCCGAGCTTTTCGACTTGATTCGTTCAAAGCTTCCCATTTAAGGTAGGTAAAGTCAGTTAAAAGGCATTATGCCTACCGTAACTTACCGTAACCATAAGTCTAGCGACAAACAGACTCCAGATTCGCGTTCAGCATCCTGAGTAATTCTCAGCTGAAAGTTTTGAGAGGAATCCGAATTTTTTTTCAAGCACCCTAACAGTTGGCTGATGGGTACCTTTACCTTTCCACGAAGCTTCAAAAACGCTTATAACTTCGTTCAGCGGTGTCCGTAGCAAAATCCGATGTCAGATTCGGAGACATCGGAGCAGAATTGATCAAAAACATTCATCATTTTTTAAATGGTGGAGACGGCAATGCGAGATTCCCTAGTGAGAACCTTGCTTGGGAAATTGTTCGCATCATGAAAAATCGAATATCTATGATCAATAATATCGATTTTTCACCTGTTGCGCAAAATGCGGCGATGAGTGGTGTTTTTTTATGGTTGTGCGTCACAAGTTTCAGAAGTTGCACTCATACGACAAAATCGCCTGTTAGATGTTTCATCTTTCCAAACTGGAAATCGTTGAGCAAAATTCAAAGGAAACCTTTGGGAAAAATATGTGAAATTTCTGGAAATTTAGCTTCCTGGCAAAAGTAAGGATTTGGTAAAGTCAAAAAAAAGTTTCAAAAATGTCTTGAAATATCTTAAAAAATGATTTGGTGTAAAAAAGAAAAAAGCTAGGAAATGAAGTGAAATAACTAAAAATACGATTTGGCTGTCAATAATAAACAAACTAGCGATAAGTAAAGACAGAGTGATCAGATTTTACAACCTTCTTCGTTGAACTTATCAAAGCAAAATCAAGCGCGCAACGGAAACATTAAGCCATTCTCGAAATCTGTAATAAGGGAATCAGCATAGATTAAGCTAGGTGAACGCAACGCTCCATTCCATATCGCGCTTGATTTCGCTCTGATAAGTTTAACGAAGAAGGTTGTAAAATCTGATCACTCTGTCTTTACTTATCGCTAGTTTGTTTATTATTGACAGCCAAATCATATCCTTATACATAAAGCAGTTATGTCCCGATGTTTGTATGTATGTATGTATGTGTGTGTGTGTAATTGCGTTTTCATACGGATCTCCGGAATGGCCGATCAAAACAGGGATGAAATGGTACGAACATTTGGGTGGGTGGGACATCTATCGATTACCAAAAAATCAGCCTGAATCACCTCTTGCGCGCCTCGGGGCAACCGAGTTTGTCCGTGGGGCGCACTTTTAGCTTTGGGTCATGAAAACTTCTGTGAGTCGTGAAGCGCTAGAAAGGCTAAGCTCTAATCAAGGCGACAGGTATTTAGTAGTGGTGGATGGGACGCCGTTCAGAACCGCTAGGGTTTGAGAAGTGTGCAGGACGTTATCGATAGTGTGCAGGACCTCAGTGGGAGTGTGCAGGATCCATATAGGAGTGTACAGACGTCATAAAAAGTGTGCAGGACGTCATAGAAAGTGTGCAGGACCCCAGTGGGAGTGCGCAGGACTTCCTAGAAAGTGTGTAGGACCCAGATAGGAGTGTACAGGACGTCATAAAAAGTGTGCAGGATCCCGGTGAGAGTGTGCAGGACGTCGTAAAAAGTATGCAGGACCACAGTGGGAGCGTGCATACCGTCGTAGAAAGTGTGCAGGACCCTGTGGGAGGGCGGAGGACGTCATAGAAAGTGTGCAGGACCCCAGTGAAAGTGTGCAGAACGCCGTAGGATGTGTGCAGGAAAACAGCGGGAGTGTGCAGGACGTCATAGAAAGTGCGCAGGACCCCAATGGGAGTGTGCAGGACGTCGCAAAAAGTGTGCAGGACCACAGTGGGAGCGTGCAGAACGTCGTAGAAAGTGTGCAGGACCATAGTGGGAGTGTGCAGGACCCAAATGGGAGTGTGCAGGACGTCATAGAAAGTGTGCAGGACCCCAGTGGGAGTGTGCAGGACCCCAGTGGGGGTGTGCAGGACCCAAATGGGAGTGTGCAGGACGTCGTAGAAAGTGTACAGGAACACAGTGGGAGTGTGCAGAACGTCGTATAAGGTGTGCAGGACCCCAGTGGAAGTGTGCAGGACTCCAGTGGGAGTGTGCAGAACGTCGTATAAGGTGTGCAGGACCCCAGTGGAAGTGTGCAGGACTCCAGTGGGAGTGTGCTGGACCCCAGTGGGAGTGTGCAGGACCCAAATGGGAGTGTGCAGGACGTCATAGAAAGTGCGCAGGACCCCAATGGGAGTGTGCAGGACCCGAATGGAAGTGTGCGGGACATCATAGAAAGTGCGCAGATCCCCAGTATGAATGTGCAGGACGTCAAAGAGTGGGTGCAGTACCCTAGTAGGGGTGTGCAGTACGTCATGAAATGTGTTCAGGACCCAGGTGGGAATGTGCAGGACGTCATAGAAAGTTAGCAGGGCCGCAGTGGAAGTGTGCAGGACGTCATGAAGAAAGTAGAATTGAAACAACGAGATTTTGTCAATTTTTCATGCAAAATCTTAGCCTTTGTGTAGCGAAGAAAACAGATAGGAAATCATGTACATATCTTGAGAAGCGTGCGACGCGTTTTGAGGAGTACGCAGAACTCTGGAGACACTTCCTCGCCAGTCTGACGAAACAAGCAGCAGCTCCACTTCCGCATCATCTCTGTTCGTCACTCAATACAACCGCTCAGTCATTTTGATTCACTAACTTCCATAAACCAGTTTTATATTTGTTGAAAGTCTGAGCTTATCAAAATCTGCTTCACAAAAACATAAACATCCACGGACATATTTCATTTATTGAGAACAAAGGCATGGTGTTGGTTAACAAGGGAAACCACATCTAAAATGCGAGTGTTTTTTTCTTAACATGACAGGGATGCTAAAGCGAGAATAATAGCTTGGGTACATTACAGACGGAAAGGGTCGTAAATGTGGTGCCGGTAGCAACCGACGATCTACCGCTGACTTCTTATGTTTTGCTTTTTAATCCCACATTTTCATACCCGACGCCCTGCTGTAAATGTGCGGCAGCCTGCTCTGCTCAGGAGAGTCCATACGAACAGCAACTTTCAGATAGACGGAAGGCAGTCAACACCGTTTTGTCAGAATACTCTGCCTCACAAAGCTAGCGCACGTGAAAGTTTTCTTGAGCGAAAACTTCGCTAGGTCTCGCTAGTTTTTAGTTATTTCACTTCAATTCCTAGCTTTTTTTATTTTACGCAAAATCATTTTTTAAGATATTTCAAGACATTTTTGAAACTTTTTTTTTGACTTTACCAAATCGTTACTTTTGCCAGGAAGCTAAATTTCCAGAAATCTAACTGTGAATCTAGACAAATGTTTTGTCCTACATATTGGTGAAGGAGCGTCACATGAGTATAAAGTCAATGGTGTTGTTCTCAAGAGTTGCGATTATATAAGAGACCTTGGCGTTCTTGTAGAACCAAAAATGAAGAATGTGTTGCCTCACTTAGAATACTGTTCCGTGGTATGGAGCCCTACCCTTACAAAAAGCATTGCAAAGATTGAAAAAGTTCAACAAACATTTACAAGGCTGGTATATTCGAGAACTCACAAGGGTAGCTACGGAGATAGGTTGAACACTTTGGGCTTACGATCACTGCGTTATCGAAGGGTTCTTTCTGATCTTGTCTTTAGTTTCTGCATGCTGCGCAAGGAAATCAAGCATTCCCTGAGTAAATATTGGATTTTTCGGCCTAGCAGTCTCAGAAGAAGTGCTTTTAATAACCACTACACTCCTGTCCGAAGCAAAAATCGATCGCAGATGTCAAACTTTCTGTTTTATCGTACTGCTAGGTGGTTCCAGTCTTTGCCAGGAGAAATACTAGCTTTAAGAGACAGCGGCGTGTTTAAGAAAACATTGGAAAAATGGATTTCCTAAGAATTATTGGAGTTTACGATGTGATGTAGAGTACAATTTCAGACTTTCGTCCAGTTTCTGCCAAATTAATCGCTTGTGGGCTCTACTGTGATGCCCCGTTTGGTTAGTGCTATATGGTCAAGGCACGTTAGATCCCGGAGGCCGCATAATCGCAACGCAAATTGCTGACAGTCAAAATACCTTCTGGATGTAGTGTGGGATCATATTCTCATTGATCATTAATCTCTTTGATCATAGGCACCTTCGGTTGATTCTTATCTGTTGATGCACCAAGCCATTTCAGAGGTATATTTCCTCACAGTAGCTAGAGAGTGGTTTAGGGCATGGAGTGAGAGTGGCCATTTAATGGTAGTTTTTCTGCAATTCATTTACAGGTCACAGGTGGTTTTGGCTATTTTTGCCGGTTCCATGTGGGATGCCAGTAAACCCATGTCTCGAAGCTCCGGTATTAAATATGGGTGTCATAGCTGGCTGACACTGCCTAAGCCAGCCTCATACACTTTGTATCGCGATTATTCCGCAATGTCCACAAAACAGAAAAAAGTATTTACACATCATGTAAATTACTGCTAGTGGCTGGGACTGTATACCGGCTTTGCGCAAACCCTTGACCTTTGTTTTTCTCCTCTTTCCTTTCCTTTTGGATGTTTCCTTTTTTTGTTTCGATTTTCTCGTTTGAATATTCACTGTTGTTTGTTTCATTAATGTAATATGTTTTGGCGCGTCCTATGGGCGTAGATAATAATAATATTAATAATAATAATAATTCCCTGGGCTCTATGACAGTGGTTTGTATCAACCGTTTACCGATTTACCGGATTGACCAGCTTTTTTCGGTATACTGGAGCAAACCTAGAGATGGTGGGGAGGCGCGGGGGGTGGTGGGGAGAGGGTGGGGGGCACCTAAGAGTTGTTTATGGAAATTTAAATTTTTTTCCCATATTGTGGTGCGTGATCCTGATTTTTGGTAAAAATGGCCTCTGAGCACACCCCTCATCCCAGAATTTCAGTTTAGAAGAAAGCTTGAAACTTGGCATTGTCATAAAAGATGGAGCAGTGAAGGTTCTTAATATTCCCCAGGTTTCAGAGGAATTCGCGGCTCTATCCTAGACGGGGGCACCTAAGATTTTCTCATAGAAATGAGCAAAAAACTTATTAAAAAATGCTTGATATTGCTGTCAAGCATTGTTGCTGTTGAAATTCTATAGAAATACTTCGATTGATAGCGTTACCGATCAATGGATCACTTGATTTCTGACTTGAATCCTGAGTGCCCCCCCCGTCTAGGATAGTGCCGAATTCGCATGGTTGTTCTCGAGATATTAAAGAAATTGTGAAATTTAATGCAAGCTTTAATTTCAGGAACAGCGGGACCCGTCGGCAACTAATATGATACCCCATTTTTGATGGTTTTTTTATTTCGTGGTGTTACGGGTGTACTAGAACCCGTAATTAGCGTTCGCTACTGACCTCTGACTTCTCTAGCAAGCTTTTCATTGGCCGTGAACTTTTCCAGAACTTTTTATCGTTAAGGCCGGCTCGAATCTCCGAAAAGCCTCCTGAATGTGGACTTTTTTTGTTCTGAATTTTTTTTCTTTGGTTGAAATTACTTTCATACTTCACGGCAATGGGATTCGGTTGCGGACTCGTCCTAACATACGGTTGTTAGTAGTATCACTCATTTTTCCAAAACAGCTGTGATAGATTGGTGAGTTTGTATTCTCATCGATGCAACTACATCTGTGGAAGCAATGAAAACAGGGCCAGTAGCAATCCCCCAATGTGGTGACTTTAAAGAGGCAGTCAACATGAGGTCGGTGACGCCTAGATGCCTCCTACGGTTGCCACCTTAGAACGAGAACTATTCTCGAAGAGTAGCGTTGAATGCAAAAGCCTTACTAGTCGACGCATTTGAACTAGCACCGCACCAACCCACGCGAAGGATGCCCAACACAGCGCCTTGGACCACTAGGCCACGTGTTCATATTTGAGACACTCTTTATGTTTTCCTATATACACTCCCTCCACAGTTCTTCCTATTCATTGTAACTTTGATCAAACTAGCAGTAGTAAATATGGGTTTCGAGAGCGTGCAAATGTATCTATCTTTTAGATTTAATAAGTTTTCAATATTGGACGATAGGATTTCGGAATTTTCCGCCAAAATCATCAGAGCGAGAAAATGTTAGACTTAAAAAACGATTTTGAAAATTTCTTTTTGGGTGAGCACTTACCACTGAACCACGATACACAACACTTTGTAGTACGGTTGTCGAGGAGCCAACGTCATGTTTTTTCACAAGGTGAACCAAAAAGTTCAAACGATATTTTTTAATTAAGGACAATTTTTTCCTTATTCTGTTTCACGCTTCCCAGTCAACATAGAAATAAGTGGACTTGAAGTGAAAGAGGAAAGCGAAGTTTAGATAAAAGCCGCACAGACGATTATAAACTGCCAACGGCACAAAGTTCTCACAGTAAACAAATTTGATGATACCCAGTTGGTAAAGGGTAGGGTATAAAAGAAATGAAGAGCGGTGTGTTACATTCACACACCGTCTTTCTCCAGAGGTAAGCGGCTGAAGCTCTGAACAGACTAGAGAAAAGGGAATAAGCCCCACCGGTGATAAAGATATCACGATATCGGGCCCTAAACATGGAAAACTACTCAGGTACTCAGGGCGACGGCCGGCGAACCTCTATGCCGAAAACGACTGAGAACGCGAAATGCCGGACGGCACCGATTGCCAACACAGGCGTCAAACGCAGTGTTTGGTGGTGTGACTGCACAACACACTGCAGATGTTACGCCTAAGTTATTGATTCCATCACAAATCATGGTAGAACCACGAATTCATAGCGGAAACGCTATTTGTGAGGTAGATGTTCATTTGATACGTTACTAAAGGAAGATGTAAGAGAATGATCAACATAAGAACTAAGAGAGAATTCTAAAATATATGAAACGTGAAAAAAAAGTAGCAGAAACTAGTAATGAATGGCTTTGGCCTTGTAACAGTTTTCGTAGTTTTCGCTTGGAGAATAGGCCGTCATCCAGGGATCTCCCTCCGTTGAAGCAAATAGAGTAGAACGGATTTTCACCCCCGAAATACCCGACATACGACAGCTTTTGCCTCCACGAACGGGGTTTCCTCCCTAAGCGACGGTAGCCGCAGGCTGCACCGTCCAAATTCGTTTCAAATGGATTCCCACCCCGAATTACCCGACACACGACAGATTTAGCCTCCACGCAGGGGAGTTTCCTCCCTAAGCGACGGTGCAGCCTGCAGTCTGCACCGTCCAAATAGGGTTTAAACTGATTTCCACCCCCGAAATACCCGATACAAGACAGATTTAGCCTCCATGCAGGGGATTTCCTCCCCTAAGCGACGGCACCGTCCAAATAGGGTTTGAACTGATTTCCACCCCCGAAATACCCGACACACGACAGATTTAGCCTCCACGCAGGGGATTTCCTCCCCTAAGCCGTCCAAATAGGGTTTAAACTGATTTCCACCCCCGAAATACCCGATACACGACAGATTTAGCCTCCACGCAGGGGATTTCCTCCCCTAAGCGACGGTGCAGCCGCAGGCTGCACCGTCCAAATAGGGTTTGAACTGATTTCCACCCCCGAAATACCCGACACACGACAGATTTTGCCTCCACGAAGGGGTTTTCCTCCCCTGAGCCACCGTCCAAATTCGTTTCAAATGGATTCCCACCCCCGAAATACCCGACACACGACAGATTTAGCCTCCACGCAGGGGATTTCCTCCCCTAAGCGACGGTGCAGCCGCAGGCTGCACCGTCCAAACAGGGTTTAAACCGATTTCCACCCCCGAAATACCCGATACACGACAGATTTAGCCTCCATGCAGGGGATTTCCTCCCCTAAGCGACGGCACCGTCCAAATAGGGTTTGAACTGATTTCCACCCCCGAAATACCCGACACACGACAGATTTAGCCTCCACGCAGGGGATTTCCTCCCCTAAGCCGTCCAAATAGGGTTTAAACTGATTTCCACCCCCGAAATACCCGATACACGACAGATTTAGCCTCCACGCAGGGATTTCCTCCCCTAAGCGATGGTGCAGCCGCAGGCTGCACCGTCCAAATAGGGTTTAAACTGATTTCCACCCCCGAAATACCCGACACACGACAGATTTAGCCTCCACGCAGGGGATTTCCCTCCCTAAGCTGCACCGTCCAAATAGGGTTTAAACTGATTTCCACCCCCGAAATACCCGATACACGACAGATTTAGCCTCCACGCAGGGATTTCCTCCCCTAAGCGATGGTGCAGCCGCAGGCTGCACCGTCCAAATAGGGTTTGAACTGATTTCCACCCCCGAAATACCCGACACACGACAGATTTAGCCTCCACGCAGGGGATTTCCTCCCCTAAGCCGTCCAAATAGGGTTTAAACTGATTTCCACCCCCGAAATACCCGATACACGACAGATTTAGCCTCCACGCATGGGATTTCCTTCCCTAAGCGATGGTGCAGCCGCAGGCTGCACCGTCCAAATAGGGTTTGAACTGATTTCCACCCCCGAAATACCCGACACACGACAGATTTAGCCTCCACGCAGGGGATTTCCTCCCCTAAGCGACGGTGCAGCCGCAGGCTGCACCGTCCAAATAGGGTTTGAACTGATTTCCACCCCCGAAATACCCGACACACGACAGATTTAGCCTCCACGCAGGGGATTTCCTCCCCTAAGCGATGGTGCAGCCGCAGGCTGCACCGTCCAAATAGGGTTTAAACTGATTTCCACCCCCGAAATACCCGATACACGACAGATTTAGCCTCCATGCAGGGGATTTCCTCCCCTAAGCGACGGCACCGTCCAAATAGGGTTTGAACTGATTTCCACCCCCGAAATACCCGACACACGACAGATTTAGCCTCCACGCAGGGGATTTCCTCCCCTAAGCCGTCCAAATAGGGTTTAAACTGATTTCCACCCCCGAAATACCCGATACACGACAGATTTAGCCTCCACGCAGGGATTTCCTCCCCTAAGCGACGGTTGCGGCCCAGGCTGCACCCGTCCAAATAGGGTTTGAACTGATTTCCACCCCGAAATACCCGACACACGACAGATTAAGCCTCCACGCAGAGGATTTCCTCCCCTAAGCCGTCCAAATAGGGTTTAAACTGATTTCCACCCCCGAAATACCCGATACACGACAGATTTAGCCTCCACGCAGGGGATTTCCTCCCCTAAGCGACGGTGCAGCCGCAGGCTGCACCGTCCAAATAGGGTTTGAACTGATTTCCACCCCCGAAATACCCGACACACGACAGATTTAGCCTCCACGCAGGGGATTTCCTCCCCTAAGCGACGGCACCGTCCAAATAGGGTTTGAACTGATTTCCACCCCCGAAATACCCGACACACGACAGATTTAGCCTCCACGCAGGGGATTTCCTCCCCTAAGCGACGGCACCGTCCAAATAGGGTTTGAACTGATTTCCACCCCGAAATACCCGACACACGACAGATTTAGCCTCCACGCAGAGGATTTCCTCCCTAAGCGACGTCAAAATAGGGTTTAAACTGATTTCCACCCCGAAATACCCGATACACGACAGATTTAGCCTCCACGCAGGGATTTCCTCCCCTAAGCGACGGTGCAGCCTGAGCTGCACCGTCCAAATAGGGTTTGAACTGATTTCCACCCCGAAATACCCGACACACGACAGATTTAGCCTCCACGCAGGGGATTTCCTCCCTAAGCGACGGTGCAGCCGCAGTCTGCACCGTCCAAATGGGGTTTAAACTGATTTCCACCCCCGAAATACCCGATACACGACAGATTTAGCCTCCACGCAGGGGATTTCCTCCCCTAAGCGACGGTGCAGCCGCAGGCTGCACCGTCCAAATAGGGTTTGAACTGATTTCCACCCCCGAAATACCCGACACACGACAGATTTAGCCTCCACGCAGGGATTTCCTCCCCTAAGCGATGGTGCAGCCGCAGGCTGCACCGTCCAAATAGGGTTTAAACTGATTTCCACCCCCGAAATACCCGATACACGACAGATTTAGCCTCCACGCAGGGGATTTCCTCCCCTAAGCGACGGTGCAGCCGCAGGCTGCACCGCCCGAATTGGGTTTAAACTGATTTCCACCCCGAAATACCCGATACACGACAGATTTAGCCTCCACGCGGGGGATTTCCTCCCCTAAGCGACGGTGCAGCCGCAGGCGGCACCGTCCAAATAGGGTTTAAACTGATTTCCACCCCCGAAATACCCGATACACGACAGATTTAGCCTCCACGCAGGAGATTTCCTCCCCTAAGCGACGGTGCAGCCGCAGGCTGCACCGTCCAAATAGGGTTTAAACTGATTTCCACCCCGAAATACCCGACACACGACAGATTTAGCCTCCACGCAGGGATTTCCTCCTAAGCCGTCCAAATAGGGTTTAAACTGATTTCCACCCCGAAATACCCGATACACGACAGATTTAGCCTCCACGCAGGGATTTCCTCCCCTAAGCGACGGCACATGCACCGTCCAAATAGGGTTTAAACTGATTTCCACCCCGAAATACCCGATACACGACAGATTTAGCCTCCACGCAGGATTTCCTCCCCTAAGCGACGGTGCAGCCGCAGGCTGCACCGTCCAAATAGGGTTTGAACTGATTTCCACCCCGAAATACCCGATACACGACAGATTTAGCCTCCACGCAGGATTTCCTCCTAAGCGACGGTGCAGCACCGTCCAAATAGGGTTTAAACTGATTTCCACCCCGAAATACCCGATACACGACAGATTTAGCCTCCACGCAGAGATTTCCTCCCCTAAGCGACGATGCAGCCGCAGGCTGCACCGTCCAAATAGGAGTTTAAACTGATTTCCACCCCGAAATACCCGATACACGACAGATTTAGCCTCCACGCAGAGATTTCCTCCCTAAGCGACAGTGCAGCCGCAGGCTGCACCGTCAAATAGGGTTTAAACTGATTTCCACCCCGAAATACCCGATACACGACAGATTTAGCCTTCACGCAGGGGATTTCCTCACCTGAGCGACGGTGCAGCCGCAGGCTGTAACGTCCAAATAGGGTATAAACTGATTTCCACCCCCCGAATTACCCGACACACGACAGATTTAGCCTCCACGCAGGGGATTTCCTCACCTGAGCGACGGTGCAGCCGCAGGCTGCACCGTACAAATAGGGTTTAAACTGATTTCCACCCCCTCCCCCCGAAATACCCGATACACGACAGATTCAGCCTCTACGCAGGGGATTTCCTCCCCTAAGCGACGGTGCAGCCTGCGACCGTCCAAATAGGGTTTAAACTGATTTCCACCCCCAAAATACCCGATGCACGACAGATTTAGCCTCCACGCAGAGGATTTCCTCCCCTAAGCGACCACTGTCCAAATAGGGTTTAAACTGATTTCCTCCCCGAAATACCCGATACACGACAGATTTAGCCTCCATGTAGGGGATTTCCTCCCCTAAGCGACCACCGTCCCAATAGGGTTTAAACTGATTTCCACCCCGAAATACCCGATACATGACAGATTTAGCCTCCACGCAGGGGATTTCCTCTCCTAAGCGACGGTGCAGCGTCCAAATAGGGTTTAAATTGATTTCGACCCCGAAATACACGATACATGACAGATTTAGCCTCCACGCAGGGGATTTCCTCCCCTAAGCGACGGTGCAGCCGCAGGCTGCACCGTCCAAATAGGGTTTAAACTGATTTCCACCCCCAAAATACCCGATACACGACAGATTTAGCCTCCACGCAGGGGATTTCCTCATCTAAGCGACGGTGCAGCCAGGGCTGCACCGTCCAAATAGGGTTTAAACTGATTTCCACCCCGAAATACCCGATACACGACAGATTTAGCCTCCACGCAGGGATTTCCTCCCCTAAGCGACGGTGCAGCCGCAGTCTGCACCGTCAAATAGGGTTTAAACTGATTTCCACCCCGAAATACCCGATACACGACAGATTTAGCCTCCACGCAGGGGATTTCCTCCCTAAGCGACGGTGCAGCCGCAGTCTGCACCGTCCAAATAGGGTTTAAACTGATTTCCACCCCGAAATACCCGACACACGACAGATTTAGCCTCCACGCAGAGGGATTTCCTCCCTAAGCGACGGTGCAGCCGCAGGTCTGCACCGTCCAAATAGGGTTTAAACTGATTTCCACCCCGAAATACCCGACACACGACAGATTTAGCCTCCACGCAGGGATTTCCTCCCCTAAGCGACGGTGCAGCCGCAGTCTGCACCGTCCAAATAGGGTTTAAACTGATTTCCACCCCGAAATACCCGATACACGACAGATTTAGCCTCCACGCAGGGATTTCCTCCCTAAGCGACGGTGCAGCCGCAGGCTGCTCCGCCCAAATAGGGTTTAAACTGATTTCCACCCCGAAATGCCCAATACACGACAGATTTAGTCCCACGCAGGGGATTTCCTGCCCTGAGCACCGTCCAAATAGGGTTTAAACTGATTTCCACCCCGAAATACCCGACACACGACAGATTTAGCCTCCACGCAGGGGATTTCCTCCCCTAAGCGACGGCACCGTCTGCACCGTCCAAATAGGGTTTAAACTGATTTCCACCCCGAAATACCCGACACACGACAGATTTAGCCTCCACGCAGGGATTTCCTCCCTAAGCGACGGTGCAGCCGCAGGCTGCACCGTCCAAATAGGGTTTAAACTGATTTCCACCCCGAAATACCCGATACACGACAGATTTAGCCTCCACGCAGGGGATTTCCTCCCTAAGCGACGGTGCAGCCGCAGTCTGCACCGTCCAAATAGGGTTTAAACTGATTTCCACCCCGAAATACCCGATACACGACAGATTTAGCCTCCACGCAGGATTTCCTCCCTAAGCGACGGTGCAGCCGCAGGCTGCACCGTCCAAATAGGGTTTGAACTGATTTCCACCCCCGAAATACCCGACACACGACAGATTTAGCCTCCACGCAGGGGATTTCCTCCCCTAAGCGACGGCACCGTCCAAATAGGGTTTAAACTGATTTCCACCCCCGAAATACCCGACACACGACAGATTTAGCCTCCACGCAGGGGATTTCCTCCCCTAAGCGACGGTGCAGCCGCAGGCTGCACCGTCCAAATAGGGTTTGAACTGATTTCCACCCCCGAAATACCCGATACACGACAGATTTAGCCTCCACGCAGGGATTTCCTCCCCTAAGCGATGGTGCAGCCGCAGGCTGCACCGTCCAAATAGGGTTTGAACTGATTTCCACCCCCGAAATACCCGACACACGACAGATTTAGCCTCCACGCAGGGGATTTCCTCCCCTAAGCCGTCCAAATAGGGTTTAAACTGATTTCCACCCCCGAAATACCCGATACACGACAGATTTAGCCTCCACGCAGGGGATTTCCTCCCCTAAGCGACGGCACCGTCCAAATAGGGTTTGAACTGATTTCCACCCCCGAAATACCCGACACACGACAGATTTAGCCTCCACGCAGGGGATTTCCTCCCCTAAGCGACGGTGCAGCCGCAGGCTGCACCGTCCAAATAGGGTTTAAACTGATTTCCACCCCCGAAATACCCGATACACGACAGATTTAGCCTCCACGCAGGGGATTTCCTCCCCTAAGCGACGGCACCGTCCAAATAGGGTTTGAACTGATTTCCACCCCCGAAATACCCGACACACGACAGATTTAGCCTCCACGCAGGGGATTTCCTCCCCTAAGCCGTCCAAATAGGGTTTAAACTGATTTCCACCCCCGAAATACCCGACACACGACAGATTTAGCCTCCACGCAGGGGATTTCCTCCCCTAAGCGACGGCACCGTCCAAATAGGGTTTGAACTGATTTCCACCCCCGAAATACCCGACACACGACAGATTTAGCCTCCACGCAGGGATTTCCTCCCCTAAGCGATGGTGCAGCCGCAGGCTGCACCGTCCAAATAGGGTTTAAACTGATTTCCACCCCCGAAATACCCGACACACGACAGATTTAGCCTCCACGCAGGGGATTTCCTCCCCTAAGCGATGGTGCAGCCGCAGGCTGCACCGTCCAAATAGGGTTTAAACTGATTTCCACCCCGAAATACCCGATACACGACAGCTTTAGCCTCCACGCAGGGGATTTCCTCCCCTAAGCGACGGTGCAGCCGCAGGCTGCACCGTCCAAATAGGGTTTGAACTGATTTCCACCCCCGAAATACCCGATACACGACAGATTTAGCCTCCATGCAGGGGATTTCCTCCCCTAAGCGACGGCACCGTCCAAATAGGGTTTGAACTGATTTCCACCCCCGAAATACCCGACACACGACAGATTTAGCCTCCACGCAGGGGATTTCCTCCCCTAAGCGACGGCACCGTCCAAATAGGGTTTGAACTGATTTCCACCCCCGAAATACCCGACACACGACAGATTTAGCCTCCACGCAGGGGACTTCCTGCCCTAAGCGACGGTGCAGTCTGCACCGTCCAAATAGGGTTTAAACTGATTTCCACCCCCGAAATACCCGATACACGACAGATTTAGCCTCCACGCAGGGGATTTCCTCCCCTAAGCGACGGCACCGTCCAAATAGGGTTTAAACTGATTTCCACCCCCGAAATACCCGACACACGACAGATTTAGCCTCCACGCAGGGGATTTCCTCCCCTAAGCCGTCCAAATAGGGTTTAAACTGATTTCCACCCCCGAAATACCCGATACACGACAGATTTAGCCTCCACGCAGGGGATTTCCTCCCCTAAGCGACGGCACCGTCCAAATAGGGTTTGAACTGATTTCCACCCCGAAATACCCGACACACGACAGATTTAGCCTCCACGCAGAGGATTTCCTCCCCTAAGCGACGGTGCAGCCGCAGGCTGCACCGTCAAATAGGAGTTTAAACTGATTTCCACCCCGAAATACCCGATACACGACAGATTTAGCCTCCACGCAGGGGATTTCCTCCACTAAGCGACGTCTGCACCGTCAAATAGGGTTTAAACTGATTTCCACCCCGAAATACCCGATACACGACAGATTTAGCCTCCACGCAGGGATTTCCTCCCTAAGCGACGGTGCAAGCCGGCTGCACCGTCAAATAGGGTTTAAACTGATTTCCACCCCGAAATACCCGATACACGACAGATTTAGCCTCCACGCAGAAGTTTCCTCCCTAAGCGACGGTGCAGCCGCAGTCTGCACCGTCCAAATAGGGTTTAAACTGATTTCCACCCCGAAATACCCGATACACGACAGATTTAGCCTCCACGCAGGATTTCCTCCCCTAAGCGACGGTGCGGCGCAGTCTGCACCGTCCAAATAGGGTTTAAACTGATTTCCACCCCGAAATACCCGATACACGACAGATTTAGCCTCCACGCAGGGGATTTCCTCCCCTAAGCGACGGTGCGGCCGCAGTCTGCACCGTCCAAATAGGGTTTAAACTGATTTCCACCCCGAAATACCCGATACACGACAGATTTAGCCTCCACGCAGGGGATTTCCTCCCCTAAGCGACGGTGCACGCAGTCTGCACCGTCAAATAGGGTTTAAACTGATTTCCACCCCGAAATACCCGATACACGACAGATTTAGCCTCCACGCAGGATTTCCTCCTAAGCGACGGTGCAGCCGCAGGCTGCACCGTCCAAATAGGGTTTAAACTGATTTCCACCCCGAAATACCCGATACACGACAGATTTAGCCTCCACGCAGGGATTTCCTCCCTAAGCGACGGTGCAGCCGCAGGCTGCACCGTCCAAATAGGGTTTAAACTGATTTCCACCCCGAAATACCCGACACACGACAGATTTAGCCTCCACGCAGGGGATTTCCTCCCTAAGCAGCCGCAGGGCTGCACCGTCCAAATAGGGTTTAAACTGATTTCCACCCCGAAATACCCGATACACGACAGATTTAGCCTCCACGCAGGGGATTTCCTCCCTAAGCGACGGTGCAGCCGCAGGCTGCACCGTCCAAATAGGGTTTAAACTGATTTCCACCCCGAAATACCCGATACACGACAGATTTAGCCTCCACGCAGGGGATTTCCTCCCTAAGCGACGGTGCAGCCGCAGTCTGCACCGTCCAAATAGGGTTTAAACTGATTTCCACCCCGAAATACCCGATACACACGACAGATTTAGCCTCCACGCAGGGATTTTCCTCCCCTAAGCGACGGTGCAGCCGCAGGCTGCACCGTCCAAATAGGGTTTAAACTGATTTCCACCCCGAAATACCCGATACACGACAGATTTAGCCTCCACGCAGGGGATTTCCTCCCTAAGCGACGGCAGCTGCACCGTCCAAATAGGGTTTAAACTGATTTCCATCCCCGAAATACCCGACACACGACAGATTTAGCCTCCACGCAGGGATTTCCTCCTAAGCGACGGTGCAGCCGCAGTCTGCACCGTCCAAATAGGGTTTAAACTGATTTCCACCCCGAAATACCCGATACACGACAGATTTAGCCTCCACGCAGGGATTTCCTCCCCTAAGCGACGGTGCCAGGCTGCACCGTCCAAATAGGGTTTAAACTGATTTCCACCCCGAAATACCCGATACACGACAGATTTAGCCTCCACGCAGGGGATTTCCTCCCTAAGCGACGGTGCAGCCGCAGTCTGCACCGTCAAATAGGGTTTAAACTGATTTCCACCCCGAAATACCCGATACACGACAGATTTAGCCTCCACGCAGGGGATTTCCTCCTAAGCGACGGTGCAGCCGCAGTCTGCACCGTCCAAATAGGGTTTGAACTGATTTCCATCCCCGAAATACCCGACACACGACAGATTTAGCCTCCACGCAGGGGATTTCCTCCTAAGCGACGGTGCAGCCGCAGTCTGCACCGTCCAAATAGGGTTTAAACTGATTTCCACCCCGAAATACCCGATACACGACAGATTTAGCCTCCACGCAGAGATTTCCTCCCCTAAGCGACGGTGCAGCCGCAGTCTGCACCGTCCAAATAGGGTTTAAACTGATTTCCACCCCGAAATACCCGACACACGACAGATTTAGCCTCCACGCAGGGGATTTCCTCCCTAAGCGACGGCTGCACCGTCAAATAGGGTTTAAACTGATTTCCACCCCGAAATACCCGATACACGACAGATTTAGCCTCCACGCAGGGATTTCCTCCCTAAGCGACGGTGCAGCCGCAGGCTGCACCGTCCAAATAGGGTTTAAACTGATTTCCACCCCGAAATACCCGATACACGACAGATTTAGCCTCCACGCAGGGATTTCCTCCCCTAAGCGATGGTGCAGCCGCAGGCTGCACCGTCCAAATAGGGTTTAAACTGATTTCCACCCCCGAAATACCCGACACACGACAGATTTAGCCTCCACGCAGGGGATTTCCTCCTAAGCGACGGTGCAGCCGCAGTCTGCACCGTCCAAATAGGGTTTAAACTGATTTCCACCCCGAAATACCCGATACACGACAGATTTAGCCTCCACGCAGGATTTCCTCCCTAAGCGACGGTGCAGCCTGGGCTGCACCGTCCAAATAGGGTTTAAACTGATTTCCACCCCGAAATACCCGATACACGACAGATTTAGCCTCCACGCAGGGGATTTCCTCACCTAAGCGACGGTGCAGCCGCAGGCTGCACCGTCCAAATAGGGTTTAAACTGATTTCCACCCCGAAATACCCGATACACGACAGATTTAGCCTCCACGCAGGGGATTTCCTCCCCTATGCGACGGTGCAGCCGCAGGCTGCACCGTCCGAATAGGGTTTAAACTGATTTCCACCCCGAAATACCCGATACACGACAGATTTAGCCTCCACGCAGGGATTTCCTCCCCTAAGCGATGGTGCAGCCGCAGGCTGCACCGTCCAAATAGGGTTCAAACTGATTTCCATCCCCGAAATACCCGATACACGACAGATTTAGCCTCCACGCAGGGGATTTCCTCCCCTAAGCGACGGTGCAGCCGCAGGCGGCACCGTCCAAATAGGGTTTAAACTGATTTCCACCCCGAAATACCCGATACACGACAGATTTAGCCTCCACGCAGGGGATTTCCTCCCCTAAGCGATGGTCAGCCGCAGGCTGCACCGTCCAAATAGGGTTTAAACTGATTTCCACCCCGAAATACCCGATACACGACAGATTTAGTCCCACGCAGGGGATTTCCTCCCCTAAGCGACGGTGCAGCTGCACCGTCCAAATAGGGTTTAAACTGATTTCCACCCCAGAAATACCCGATACACGACAGATTTAGCCTCCACGCAGGGGATTTCCTCCCCTAAGCGACGGTGCAGCCGCGGGCTGCACCGTCCAAATAGGGTTTAAACTGATTTCCACCCCCGAAATACCCGATACACGACAGATTTAGCCTCCACGCAGGGGATTTCCTCCCCTAAGCGACGGTGCAGCCGCAGGCTGCACCGTCCAAACAGGGTTTAAACTGAGTTCCACCCCGAAATACCCGACACACGACAGATTTAGCCTCCACGCAGGGGATTTCCTCCCTAAGCGACGGCAGCCGTGCACCGTCCAAATAGGGTTTAAACTGATTTCCACCCCGAAATACCCGATACACGACAGATTTAGCCTCCACGCAGGGGATTTCCTCCCTAAGCGACGGTGCAGCCGCAGTCTGCACCGTCCAAATAGGGTTTAAACTGATTTCCACCCCGAAATACCCGATACACGACAGATTTAGCCTCCACGCAGGGATTTCCTCCCCTAAGCGAAGGTGCAGCCGCAGTCTGCACCGTCCAAATAGGGTTTAAACTGATTTCCACCCCGAAATACCCGATACACGACAGATTTAGCCTCCACTAAGGGGATTTCCTCCCCTAAGCGACGGTGCAGCCGCAGGCGGCACCGTCCAAATAGGGTTTAAACTGATTTCCACCCCGAAATACCCGATACACGACAGATTTAGCCTCCACGCAGGGATTTCCTCCCTAAGCGACGGTGCAGCCGCAGTCTGCACCGTCCAAATAGGGTTCAAACTGTTTTCCATCCCCGAAATACCCGATCCACGACAGATTTACCCTCCACGCAGGGGATTTCTTCCACTAAGCGACGGTGCAGCCGCAGGCGGCACCGTCCAAATAGGGTTTAAACTGATTTCCACCCCGAAATACCCGATACACGACAGATTTAGCCTCCACGCAGGGATTTCCCTAAGCGACGGTGCAGCCGCAGTCTGCACCGTCCAAATAGGGTTTAAACTGATTTCCACCCCGAAATACCCGATACACGACAGATTTAGCCTCCACGCAGGATTTCCTCCCTAAGCGACGGTGCAGCCGCAGTCTGCACCGTCCAAATAGGGTTTAAACTGATTTCCATCCCCGAAATACCCGATACACGACAGATTTAGCCTCCACGCAGGGATTTCCTCCCCTAAGCGACGGTGCAGCCGCAGTCTGCACCGTCCAAATAGGGTTTAAACTGATTTCCATCCCCGAAACACCCGATATACGACAGATTTAGCCTCCACGCAGGAGATTTCCTCCCCTAAGCGACGGTGCAGCCGCAGTCTGCACCGTCCAAATAGGGTTTAAACTGATTTCCACCCCGAAATACCCGATACACGACAGATTTAGCCTCCACGCAGGGGATTTCCTCCTAAGCGACGGTGCAGCCGCTCTGCACCGTCAAATAGGGTTTAAACTGATTTCCACCCCGAAATACCCGATACACGACAGATTTAGCCTCCACGCAGGGATTTCCTCCCTAAGCGACGGTGCAGCCGCAGTCTGCACCGTCCAAATAGGGTTTAAACTGATTTCCATCCCCGAAATACCCGATACACGACAGATTTAGCCTCCACGCAGGGGATTTCCTCCTAAGCGATGGTGCAGCCGCAGGCTGCACCGTCCAAATAGGGTTTAAACTGATTTCCACCCCGAAATACCCGATACACGACAGATTTAGCCTCCACGCAGAGATTTCCTCCCCTAAGCGACGGTGCAGCCGCAGTCTGCACCGTCCAAATAGGGTTTAAACTGATTTCCACCCCGAAATACCCGATACACGACAGATTTAGCCTCCACGCAGGGATTTCCTCCCCTAAGCGACGGTGCAGCCGCAGTCTGCACCGTCCAAATAGGGTTTAAACTGATTTCCATCCCCGAAATACCCGATACACGACAGATTTAGCCTCCACGCAGGGATTTCCTCCCTAAGCGACGGTGCAGCCGCGGGCTGCACCGTCCAAATAGGGTTTAAACTGATTTCCATCCCGAAATACCCGATACACGACAGATTTAGCCTCCACGCAGGGATTTCCTCCCCTAAGCGACGGTGCAGCCGCAGGCTGCACCGTCCAAATAGGGTTTAAACTGATTTCCACCCCGAAATACCCGATACACGACAGATTTAGCCTCCACGCAGGGATTTCCTCCCTAAGCGACGGTGCAGCCGCAGTCTGCACCGTCCAAATAGGGTTTAAACTGATTTCCACCCCGAAATACCCGATACACGACAGATTTAGCCTCCACGCAGGGGATTTCCTCCCTAAGCGACGGTGCAGCCGCAGTCTGCACCGTCCAAATAGGGTTTAAACTGATTTCCATCCCCGAAATACCCGATACACGACAGATTTAGCCTCCACGCAGGGATTTCCTCCCTAAGCGACGGTGCAGCCGCAGTCTGCACCGTCCAAATAGGGTTTAAACTGATTTCCACCCCGAAATACCCGATACACGACAGATTTAGCCTCCACGCAGGATTTCCTCCCCTAAGCGACGGTGCAGCCGCAGTCTGCACCGTCCAAATAGGGTTTAAACTGATTTCCATCCCGAAATACCCGACACACGACAGATTTAGCCTCCACGCAGGGGATTTCCTCCCCTAAGCGACGGTGCAGCCGCAGTCTGCACCGTCCAAATAGGGTTTAAACTGATTTCCACCCCGAAATACCCGATACACGACAGATTTAGCCTCCACGCAGGATTTCCTCCCTAAGCGACGGTGCAGCCGCAGTCTGCACCGTCCAAATAGGGTTTAAACTGATTTCCATCCCCGAAATACCCGATACACGACAGATTTAGCCTCCACGCAGGATTTCCTCCCCTAAGCGACGGTGCAGCCGCACTGCACCGTCCAAATAGGGTTTAAACTGATTTCCATCCCGAAATACCCGATACACGACAGATTTAGCCTCCACGCAGAGATTTCCTCCCTAAGCGACGGTGCAGCCGCAGTCTGCACCGTCCAAATAGGGTTTAAACTGATTTCCACCCCGAAATACCCGATACACGACAGATTTAGCCTCCACGCAGGGATTTCCTCCCTAAGCGACGGTGCAGCCGCAGGCTGCACCGTCCAAATAGGGTTTAAACTGATTTCCATCCCCGAAATACCCGATACACGACAGATTTAGCCTCCACGCAGGATTTCCTCCCTAAGCGACGGTGCAGCGCAGTCTGCACCGTCCAAATAGGGTTTAAACTGATTTCCATCCCGAAATACCCGATACACGACAGATTTAGCCTCCACGCAGGGATTTCCTCCCTAAGCGACGGTGCAGCCGCAGTCTGCACCGTCCAAATAGGGTTTAAACTGATTTCCACCCCGAAATACCCGATACACGACAGATTTAGCCTCCACGCAGGATTTCCTCCCTAAGCGACGGTGCAGCCGCAGTCTGCACCGTCCAAATAGGGTTTAAACTGATTTCCATCCCCGAAATACCCGATACACGACAGATTTAGCCTCCACGCAGGATTTCCTCCCTAAGCGACGGTGCAGCCGCAGTCTGCACCGTCCAAATAGGGTTTAAACTGATTTCCATCCCGAAATACCCGATACACGACAGATTTAGCCTCCACGCAGGGGATTTCCTCCCTAAGCGACGGTGCAGCCGCAGTCTGCACCGTCCAAATAGGGTTTAAACTGATTTCCATCCCCGAAATACCCGATACACGACAGATTTAGCCTCCACGCAGGGGATTTCCTCCCTAAGCGACGGTGCAGCCGCAGGCTGCACCGTCCAAATAGGGTTTAAACTGATTTCCACCCCGAAATACCCGATACACGACAGATTTAGCCTCCACGCAGGGATTTCCTCCCTAAGCGACGGTGCAGCCGCAGTCTGCACCGTCCAAATAGGGTTTAAACTGATTTCCATCCCCGAAATACCCGATACACGACAGATTTAGCCTCCACGCAGGGATTTCCTCCCTAAGCGACGGTGCAGCCGCAGTCTGCACCGTCCAAATAGGGTTTAAACTGATTTCCATCCCCGAAATACCCGATACACGACAGATTTAGCCTCCACGCAGGGATTTCCTCCCTAAGCGACGGTGCAGCCGCGGGTCTGCACCGTCCAAATAGGGTTTAAACTGATTTCCATCCCGAAATACCCGATACACGACAGATTTAGCCTCCACGCAGGATTTCCTCTCCTAAGCGACGGTGCAGCCGCGGGCTGCACCGTCCAAATAGGGTTTAAACTGATTTCCATCCCCGAAATACCCGATACACGACAGATTTAGCCTCCACGCAGGGGATTTCCTCCCCTAAGCGACGGTGCAGCCGCAGTCTGCACCGTCCAAATAGGGTTTAAACTGATTTCCATCCCCGAAATACCCGATACACGACAGATTTAGCCTCCACGCAGGGGATTTCCTCCCCTAAGCGACGGTGCAGCCGCAGTCTGCACCGTCCAAATAGGGTTTAAACTGATTTCCATCCCGAAATACCCGATACACGACAGATTTAGCCTCCACGCAGGGGATTTCCTCCCCTAAGCGACGGTGCAGCCGCAGGCTGCACCGTCCAAATAGGGTTTAAACTGATTTCCATCCCGAAATACCCGATACACGACAGATTTAGCCTCCACGCAGGGGATTTCCTCCCCTAAGCGACGGTGCAGCCGCAGGCTGCACCGTCCAAATAGGGTTTAAACTGATTTCCATCCCGAAATACCCGATACACGACAGATTTAGCCTCCACGCAGGGATTTCCTCCCCTAAGCGACGGTGCAGCCGCAGGCTGCACCGTCCAAATAGGGTTTAAACTGATTTCCATCCCCGAAATACCCGATACACGACAGATTTAGCCTCCACGCAGGATTTCCTCCCCTAAGCGACGGTGCAGCCGCAGTCTGCACCGTCCAAATAGGGTTTAAACTGATTTCCATCCCGAAATACCCGATACACGACAGATTTAGCCTCCACGCAGGATTTCCTCCCTAAGCGACGGTGCAGCCGCAGTCTGCACCGTCCAAATAGGGTTTAAACTGATTTCCATCCCCGAAATACCCGATATACGACAGATTTAGCCTCCACGCAGGGGATTTCCTCCCCTAAGCGACGGTGCAGCCGCAGTCTGCACCGTCCAAATAGGGTTTAAACTGATTTCCATCCCCGAAATACCCGATACACGACAGATTTAGCCTCCACGCAGGGGATTTCCTCCCCTAAGCGACGGTGCAGCCGCAGTCTGCACCGTCCAAATAGGGTTTAAACTGATTTCCATCCCCGAAATACCCGATACACGACAGATTTAGCCTCCACGAAGGGTATTTCTCCCCTAAGCGACGGTGCAGCCGCGGGCTGCACCGTCCAAATAGGGTTTAAACTGATTTCCATCCCCGAAATACCCGATACACGACAGATTTAGCCTCCACGCAGGGGATTTCCTCCCCTAAGCGACGGTGCAGCCGCAGTCTGCACCGTCCAAATAGGGTTTAAACTGATTTCCATCCCCGAAATACCCGATACACGACAGATTTAGCCTCCACGCAGGGGATTTCCCCCCTAAGCGACGGTGCAGCCGCAGTCTGCACCGTCCAAATAGGGTTTAAACAGATTTCCATCCCCGAAATACCCGATATACGACAGATTTAGCCTCCACGCAGTTGATTTCCCCCCTAAGCGACGGTGCAGCCGCAGTCTGCACCGTCCAAATAGGGTTTAAACTGATTTCCATCCCCGAAATACCCGATACACGACAGATTTAGCCTCCACGCAGGGGATTTCCTCCCCTAAGCGACGGTGCAGCCGCAGTCTGCACCGTCCAAATAGGGTTTAAACTGATTTCCATCCCCGAAATACCCGATACACGACAGATTTAGCCTCCACGCAGGGGATTTCCCCCCTAAGCGACGGCTGCACCGTCCAAATAGGGTTTAAACAGATTTCCATCCCCGAAATACCCGATATACGACAGATTTAGCCTCCACGCAGGGGATTTCCTCCCCTAAGCGACGGTGCAGCCGCAGTCTGCACCGTCCAAATAGGGTTTAAACTGATTTCCATCCCCGAAATACCCGATACACGACAGATTTAGCCTCCACGCAGGGGATTTCCTCCCTCAAGCGACGGTGCAGCGGTCTGCACCGTCCAAATAGGGTTTAAACTGATTTCCATCCCGAAATACCCGATATACGACAGATTTAGCCTCCACGCAGGGGATTTCCTCCCCTAAGCGACGGTGCAGCCGCAGTCTGCACCGTCCAAATAGGGTTTAAACTGATTTCCATCCCCGAAATACCCGATACACGACAGATTTAGCCTTCACGCAGGGGATTTCCTCCCCTAAGCGACGGTGCAGCCGCGGGCTGCACCGTCCAAATAGGGTTTAAACTGATTTCCATCCCCGAAATACCCGATACACGACAGATTTAGCCTCCACGCAGGGGATTTCCTCCCCTAAGCGACGGTGCAGCCGCAGTCTGCACCGTCCAAATAGGGTTTAAACTGATTTCCATCCCCGAAATACCCGATACACGACAGATTTAGCCTCCACGCAGGGGATTTCCCCCCTAAGCGACGGCTGCACCGTCCAAATAGGGTTTAAACTGATTTCCATCCCCGAAATACCCGATACACGACAGATTTAGCCTCCACGCAGGGGATTTCCCCCCTAAGCGACGGCTGCACCGTCCAAATAGGGTTTAAACTGATTTCCATCCCCGAAATACCCGATACACGACAGATTTAGCCTCCACGCAGGGGATTTCCTCCCCTAAGCGACGGTGCAGCCGCAGTCTGCACCGTCCAAATAGGGTTTAAACTGATTTCCATCCCCGAAATACCCGATACACGACAGATTTAGCCTCCACGCAGGGGATTTCCTCCCCTAAGCGACGGTGCAGCCGCAGTCTGCACCGTCCAAATAGGGTATAAACTGATTTCCATCCCCGAAATACCCGATACACGACAGATTTAGCCTCCACGCAGGGAATTTCCTCCCCTAAGCGACGGTGCAGCCGCGGGCTGCACCGTCCAAATAGGGTTTAAACTGATTTCCATCCCCGAAATACCCGATACACGACAGATTTAGCCTTCACGCAGGGGATTTCCTCTCCTAAGCGACGGTGCAGCCGCGGGCTGCACCGTCCAAATAGGGTTTAAACTGATTTCCATCCCCGAAATACCCGATACACGACAGATTTAGCCTCCACGCAGGGATTTCCTCCTAAGCGACGGTGCAGCCGCAGTCTGCACCGTCCAAATAGGGTTTAAACTGATTTCCATCCCGAAATACCCGATACACGACAGATTTAGCCTCCACGCAGGGGATTTCCTCCTAAGCGACGGTGCAGCCGCAGTCTGCACCGTCCAAATAGGGTTTAAACTGATTTCCATCCCCGAAATACCCGATACACGACAGATTTAGCCTCCACGCAGGGGATTTCCTCCTAAGCGACGGTGCAGCCGCAGTCTGCACCGTCCAAATAGGGTTTAAACAGATTTCCATCCCCGAAATACCCGATATACGACAGATTTAGCCTCCACGCAGGGGATTTCCCCCCTGACGACGGCTGCACCGTCCAAATAGGGTTTAAACTGATTTCCATCCCCGAAAAACCCGATACACGACAGATTTAGCCTCCACGCAGGGGATTTCCTCCCCTAAGCGACGGTGCAGCCGCAGTCTGCACCGTCCAAATACGGCTTAAACTGATTTCCACCCCCGAAAAACACGATATACGACAGATTTAGCCACCACGCAGGGGACTCCCCCCCTAAGCGACGGTGCAGCCGCAGTCTGCACCGTCCAAATAGGGTTTAAACTGATTTCCATCCCCGAAATACCCGATACACGACAGATTTAGCCTCCACGCAGGGGATTTCCTCCCGTAAGCGACGGTGCAGCCGCAGTCTGCACCGTCCAAATAGGGTTTAAACTGATTTCCATCCCCGAAATACCCGGGACACCACAGAATTAGCCTCCACGCAGGGGATTTCCTCCTAAGCGACGGTGCAGCCGTAGTCTGCACCGTCCAAATAGGGTTTAAACTGATTTCCATCCCCGAAATACCCGATACACGACAGATTTAGCCTCCACGCAGGGGATTTCCCCCCTAAGCGACGGCTGCACCGTCCAAATAGGGTTTAAACAGATTTCCATCCCCGAAATACCCGATATACGACAGATTTAGCCTCCACGCAGGAGATTTCCTCCTCTAAGCGACGGTGCAGCCGCAGTCTGCACCGTCCAAGTAGGGTTTAAACTGATTTCCACCCCCGAACTACCCGATACACCACAGATTTAGCCTTCACGCAGGGAATTCCTCTCCTAAGCGACGGTGCAGCCGCAGTCTGCACCGTCCAAATAGGGTTTAAACTGATTTCCATCCCCGAAATACCCGATACACGACAGATTTAGCCTTCACGCAGGGGATTTCCTCCCCTAAGCGACGGTGCAGCCGCAGTCTGCACCGTCCAAATAGGGTTTAAACTGATTTCCATCCCCGAAATACCCGATACACGACAGATTTAGCCTCCACGCAGGGGATTTCCTCCCCTAAGCGACGGTGCAGCCGCAGTCTGCACCGTCCAAATAGGGTTTAAACTGATTTCCATCCCCGAAATACCCGATACACGACAGATTTAGCCTCCACGCAGGGGATTTCCTCCCCTAAGCGACGGTGCAGCCGCGGGCTGCACCGTCCAAATAGGGTTTAAACTGATTTCCATCCCCGAAATACCCGATACACGACAGATTTAGCCTCCACGCAGGGGATTTCCCCCCTAAGCGACGGCTGCACCGTCCAAATAGGGTTTAAACTGATTTCCATCCCCGAAATACCCGATATACGACAGATTTAGCCTCCACGCAGGGGATTTCCTCCCCTAAGCGACGGTGCAGCCGCAGTCTGCACCGTCCAAATAGGGTTTAAACTGATTTCCATCCCCGAAATACCCGATACACGACAGATTTAGCCTTCACGCAGGGGATTTCCTCTCCTAAGCGACGGTGCAGCCGCAGTCTGCACCGTCCAAATAGGGTTTAAACTGATTTCCATCCCCGAAATACCCGATACACGACAGATTTAGCCTCCACGCAGGGGATTTCCCCCCTAAGCGACGGCTGCACCGTCCAAATAGGGTTTACACTGATTTCCATCCGATAAAAACCCGATACACGACAGATTTAGCCTCCACGCAGGGGATTTCCTCCCCTAAGCGACGGTGCAGCCGCAGTCTGCACCGTCCAAATAGGGTTTAAACTGATTTCCATCCCCGAAATACCCGATACACGACAGATTTAGCCTCCACGCAGGGGATTTCCCCCCTAAGCGACGGTGCAGCCGCGGGCTGCACCGTCCAAATAGGGTTTAAACTGATTTCCATCCCCGAAATACCCGATACACGACAGATTTAGCCTCCACGCAGGGGATTTCCTCCCCTAAGCGACGGTGCAGCCGCAGTCTGCACCGTCCAAATAGGGTTTAAACTGATTTCCATCCCCGAAATACCCGATACACGACAGATTTAGCCTCCACGCAGGGGATTTCCTCCCCTAAGCGACGGTGCAGCCGCGGGCTGCACCGTCCAAATAGGGTTTAAACTGATTTCCATCCCCGAAATACCCGATACACGACAGATTTAGCCTCCACGCAGGGGATTTCCTCCCCTAAGCGACGGTGCAGCCGCGGGCTGCACCGTCCAAATAGGGTTTAAACTGATTTCCATCCCCGAAATACCCGATACACGACAGATTTAGCCTCCACGCAGGAGATTTCCTCCCCTAAGCGACGGTGCAGCCGCAGTCTGCACCGTCCAAATAGGGTTTAAACTGATTTCCATCCCCGAAATACCCGATACACGACAGATTTAGCCTCCACGCAGGAGATTCCCCCCCTATGCGACGGCTGCACCGTCCAAATAGGGTTTAAAGTGATTTCCATCCCCGAAAAACCCGATTCACGACAGATTTAGCCTCCACGCAGGGGATTTCCTCCTAAGCGACGGTGCAGCCGCAGTCTGCACCGTCCAAATAGGGTTTAAACTGATTTCCATCCCCGAAATACCCGATACACGACAGATTTAGCCTCCACGCAGGATTTCCTCCTAAGCGACGGTGCAGCCGCGGGCTGCACCGTCCAAATAGGGTTTAAACTGATTTCCATCCCCGAAATACCCGATACACGACAGATTTAGCTTTCACGCAGGGGATTTCCTCCCCTAAGCGACGGTGCAGCCGCAGTCTGCACCGTCCAAATAGGGTTTAAACTGATTTCCATCCCCGAAATACCCGATACACGACAGATTTAGCCTCCACGCAGGGGATTTCCCCCCTAAGCGACGGTGCAGCCGGGGGCTGCACCGTCCAAATAGGGTTTAAACTGATTTCCATCCCCGAAATACCCGATACACGACAGATTTAGCCTCCACGCAGGGGATTTCCCCCCTAAGCGACGGCTGCACCGTCCAAATAGGGTTTAAACAGATTTCCATCCCCGAAATACCCGATATACGACAGATTTAGCCTCCACGCAGGGATTTCCTCCTAAGCGACGGTGCAGCCGCAGTCTGCACCGTCCAAATACGGTTTAAACTGATTTCCATCTCCGAAATATCCGATACACGACAGATTTAGCCTCCACGCAGGGGATTTCCTCCCCTAAGCGACGGTGCAGCCGCAGTCTGCACCGTCCAAATAGGGTTTAAACTGATTTCCATCCCCGAAATACCCGATACACGACAGATTTAGCCTCCACGCAGGGGATTTCCTCCTAAGCGACGGTGCAGCCGCAGTCTGCACCGTCCAAATAGGGTTTAAACTGATTTCCATCCCCGAAATACCCGATACACGACAGATTTAGCCTCCACGCAGGGGATTTCCTCCTAAGCGACGGTGCAGCCGCAGGCTGCACCGTCCAAATAGGGTTTAAACTGATTTCCATCCCCGAAATACCCGATACACGACAGATTTAGCCTCCACGCAGGATTTCCTCCCTAAGCGACGGTGCAGCCGCAGTCTGCACCGTCCAAATAGGGTTTAAACTGATTTCCATCCCCGAAATACCCGATACACGACAGATTTAGCCTCCACGCAGGGGATTTCCTCCTAAGCGACGGTGCAGCCGCAGTCTGCACCGTCCAAATAGGGTTTAAACTGATTTCCATCCCCGAAATACCCGATACACGACAGATTTAGCCTCCACGCAGGGGATTTCCCCCCTAAGCGACGGCTGCACCGTCCAAATAGGGTTTAAACAGATTTCCATCCCCGAAATACCCGATACACGACAGATTTAGCCTCCACGCAGGGGATTTCCCCCCTAAGCGACGGCCGCAGTCTGCACCGTCCAAATAGGGTTTAAACTGATTTCCATCCCCGAAATACCCGATACACGACAGATTTAGCCTCCACGCAGGGGATTTCCCCCCTAAGCGACGGTGCAGCCGCAGTCTGCACCGTCCAAATAGGGTTTAAACTGATTTCCATCCCCGAAATACCCGATACACGACAGATTTAGCTTTCACGCAGGGGATTTCCTCCTAAGCGACGGTGCAGCCGCAGTCTGCACCGTCCAAATAGGGTTTAAACTGATTTCCATCCCCGAAATACCCGATACACGACAGATTTAGCCTCCACGCAGGGGATTTCCTCTAAGCGACGGTGCAGCCGCAGGCTGTACCGTCCAAATAGGGTATAAACTGATTTCCATCCCCGAAATACCCGATACACGACAGATGTAGCCTCCACGCAGGATTTCCTCCTAAGCGACGGTGCAGCCGCAGTCTGCACCGTCCAAATAGGGTTTAAACTGATTTCCATCCCCGAAATACCCGATACACGACAGATTTAGCTTTCACGCAGGGGATTTCCTCCCCTAAGCGACGGTGCAGCCGCAGTCTGCACCGTCCAAATAGGGTTTAAACTGATTTCCATCCCCGAAATACCCGATATACGACAGATTTAGCCTCCACGCAGGGGATTTCCTCCCCTAAGCGACGGTGCAGCCGCAGTCTGCACCGTCCAAATAGGGTTTAAACTGATTTCCATCCCCGAAATACCCGATACACGACAGATTTAGCCTCCACGCAGGGGATTTCCTCCCCTAAGCGACGGTGCAGCCGCAGTCTGCACCGTCCAAATAGGGTTTAAACTGATTTCCATCCCCGAAATACCCGGTACACGACAGATTTAGCCTCCACGCAGGGGATTTCCTCCCTCAAGCGACGGTGCAGCCGCAGTCTGCACCGTCCAAATAGGGTTTAAACTGATTTCCATCCCCGAAATACCCGATACACGACAGATTTAGCCTCCACGCAGGAGATTTCCTCCTCTAAGCGACGGTGCAGCCCCAGTCTGCACCGTCCAAATACGGTTTAAACTGATTTCCATCCCCGAAATACCCGATACACGACAGATTTAGCCTCCACGCAGGGATTTCCTCTAAGCGACGGTGCAGCCGCAGTCTGCACCGTCCAAATAGGGTTTAAACTGATTTCCATCCCCGAAATACCCGATACACGACAGATTTAGCCTCCACGCAGGGGATTTCCTCCCCTAAGCGACGGTGCAGCCGCAGTCTGCACCGTCCAAATAGGGTTTAAACTGATTTCCATCCCCGAAATACCCGATACACGACAGATTTAGCCTCCACGCAGGGGATTTCCCCCCTAAGCGACGGCTGCACCGTCCAAATAGGGTTTAAACTGATTTCCATCCCCGAAATACCCGATACACGACAGATTTAGCCTCCACGCAGGGGATTTCCTCCCCTAAGCGACGGTGCAGCCGCAGTCTGCACCGTCCAAATAGGGTTTAAACTGATTTCCATCCCCGAAATACCCGATACACGACAGATTTAGCCTCCACGCAGGGGATTTCCCCCCTAAGCGACGGCTGCACCGTCCAAATAGGGTTTAAACTGATTTCCATCCCCGAAATACCCGATACACGACAGATTTAGCCTCCACGCAGGGGATTTCCCCCCTAAGCGACGGCTGCACCGTCCAAATAGGGTTTAAACAGATTTCCATCCCCGAAATACCCGATATACGACAGATTTAGCCTCCACGCAGGGGATTTCCTCTAAGCGACGGTGCAGCCGCAGTCTGCACCGTCCAAATAGGGTTTAAACTGATTTCCATCCCCGAAATACCCGATACACGACAGATTTAGCCTCCACGCAGGGGATTTCCTCCCCTAAGCGACGGTGCAGCCGCAGTCTGCACCGTCCAAATAGGGTTTAAACTGATTTCCATCCCCGAAATACCCGATACACGACAGATATAGCCTCCACGCAGGGGACTTCCTCCTCCAAGCGACGGTGCAGCCGCAGGCTGCACCGTCCAAATAGGGTTCAAACTGATTTCCATCCCCGAAATACCCGATACACGACAGATATAGCCTCCACGAAGGGGACTTCCTCCTCTAAGCGACGGTGCAGCCGCAGGCTGCACCGTCCAAATAGGGTTCAAACTGATTTCCATCCCCGAAATACCCGATACACGACAGATTTAGCCTCCACGCAGGGGATTTCCCCCCTAAGCGACGGCTGCACCGTCCAAATAGGGTTTAAACTGATTTCCATCCCCGAAATACCCGATACACGACAGATTTAGCCTCCACGCAGGGGGTTTCCTCCCCTAAGCGAGGGTGCAGCCGCAGTCTGCACCGTCCAAATAGGGTTTAAACTGATTTCCATCCCCGAAATACCCGATACACGACAGATTTAGCCTCCACGCAGGGGATTTCCTCCCCTAAGCGACGGTGCAGCCGCAGTCTGCACCGTCCAAATAGGGTTTAAACTGATTTCCATCCCCGAAATACCCGATACACGACAGATTTAGCCTCCACGCAGGGGATTTCCTACCCTAAGCGACGGTGCAGCCGCAGTCTGCACCGTCCAAATAGGGTTTAAACAGATTTCCATCCCCGAAATACCCGATATACGACAGATTTAGCCTCCACGCAGGAGATTTCCTCCCCTAAGCGACGGTGCAGCCGCAGTCTGCACCGTCCAAATAGGGTTTAAACAGATTTCCATCCCCGAAATACCCGATATACGACAGATTTAGCCTCCACGCAGGGGATTTCCCCCCTAAGCGACGGTGCAGCCGCAGTCTGCACCGTCCAAATAGGGTTTAAACTGATTTCCATCCCCGAAATACCCGATACACGACAGATTTAGCCTCCACGCAGGGGATTTCCTCCTAAGCGACGGTGCAGCCGCAGTCTGCACCGTCCAAATAGGGTTTAAACTGATTTCCATCCCCGAAATACCCGATACACGACAGATTTAGCCTCCACGCAGGGGATTTCCTCCTAAGCGACGGTGCAGCCGCAGTCTGCACCGTCCAAATAGGGTTTAAACTGATTTCCATCCCCGAAATACCCGATACACGACAGATTTAGCCTCCACGCAGGGGATTTCCTCCTAAGCGACGGTGCAGCCGCAGTCTGCACCGTCCAAATAGGGTTTAAACTGATTTCCATCCCCGAAATACCCGATACACGACAGATTTAGCCTCCACGCAGGGGATTTCCTCCCTCAAGCGACGGTGCAGCCGCAGTCTGCACCGTCCAAATAGGGTTTAAACTGATTTCCATCCCCGAAATACCCGATACACGACAGATTTAGCCTCCACGCAGGGGATTTCCTCCTAAGCGACGGTGCAGCCGCAGTCTGCACCGTCCAAATAGGGTTTAAACTGATTTCCATCCCCGAAATACCCGATACACGACAGATTTAGCCTCCACGCAGGGGATTTCCTCCTAAGCGACGGTGCAGCCACAGTCTGCACCGTCCAAATAGGGTTTAAACTGATTTCCATCCCCGAAATACCCGATACACGACAGATTTAGCCTCCACGCAGGGGATTTCCCCCCTAAGCGACGGCTGCACCGTCCAAATAGGGTTTAAACAGATTTCCATCCCCGAAATACCCGATATACGACAGATTTAGCCTCCACGCAGGGATTTCCTCCTAAGCGCCGGTGCAGCCGCAGTCTGCACCGTCCAAATAGGGTTTAAACTGATTTCCATCCCCGAAATATCCGGTACACGACAGATTAAGCCTCCACGCAGGGGATTTCCTCCCTCAAGCGACGGTGCAGCCGCAGTCTGCACCGTCCAAATAGGGTTTAAACTGATTTCCATCCCCGAAATACCCGATACACGACAGATTTAGCCTCCACGCAGGGATTTCCTCCCTAAGCGACGGTGCAGCCGCGGGCTGCACCGTCCAAATAGGGTTTAAACTGATTTCCATCCCCGAAATACCCGATACACGACAGATTTAGCCTCCACGCAGGGGATTTCCTCCTAAGCGACGGTGCAGCCGCAGTCTGCACCGTCCAAATAGGGTTTAAACAGATTTCCATCCCCGAAATACCCGATACACGACAGATTTAGCCTCCACGCAGGGGATTTCCCCCCTAAGCGACGGTGCAGCCGCAGTCTGCACCGTCCAAATAGGGTTTAAACTGATTTCCATCCCGAAATGCCCGATACACGACAGATTTAGCCTCCACGCAGGGGATTTCCCCCCTAAGCGACGGCTGCACCGTCCAAATAGGGTTTAAACAGATTTCCATCCCCGAAATACCCGATATACGACAGATTTAGCCTCCACGCAGGGGATTTCCTCCCCTAAGCGACGGTGCAGCCGCAGTCTGCACCGTCCAAATAGGGTTTAAACTGATTTCCATCCCCGAAATACCCGATATACGACAGATTTAGCCTCCACGCAGGGGATTTCCCCCCTAAGCGACGGTGCAGCCGCAGTCTGCACCGTCCAAATAGGGTTTAAACTGATTTCCATCCCCGAAATACCCGATACACGACAGATTTAGCCTCCACGCAGGGGATTTCCTCCCCTATGCGACGGTGCAGCCGCAGTCTGCACCGTCCAAATAGGGTTTAAACTGACTTCCATCCCCGAAATACCCGATACACGACAGATTTAGCCTCCACGCAGGGGATTTCCTCACCTGAGCGACGGTGCAGCCGCAGGCTGTACCGTCCAAATAGGGTATAAACTGATTTCCATCCCCGAAATACCCGACACACGACAGATTTAGCCTCCACGCTGGGGGTTTCCCCCCTAAGCGACGGCGCAGCCGCCGACTGCACCGTCCAAATAGGGTATAACCTGATTTCCACCCCCGAAATACCCGATACACGACAGATTTAGCCTCCACGCTGGGGATTTCCCCACCTGAGCAACGGTGCAGCCGCAGGCTGTACCGTCCAAATAGGGTATAAACTGATTTCCATCCCCGAAATACCCGATACACGACAGATTTAGCCTCCACGCTGGGGATTTCCTCCTAAGCGAGGGTGCAGCCGCAGTCTGCACCGTCCAAATAGGGTTTAAACTGATTTTCATCCCCGAAATACCCGATACACGACAGATTTAGCCTTCACGCAGGGGATTTCCTCTCCTAAGCGACGGTGCAGCCGCGGGCTGCACCGTCCAAATAGGGTTTAAACTGATTTCCATCCCCGAAATACCCGATACACGACAGATTTAGCCTCCACGCAGGGGATTTCCTCCCCTAAGCGACGGTGCAGCCGCGGGCTGCACCGTCCAAATAGGGTTTAAACTGATTTCCATCCCCGAAATACCCGATACACGACAGATTTAGCCTTCACGCAGGGGATTTCCTCTCCTAAGCGACGGTGCAGCCGCAGTCTGCACCGTCCAAATAGGGTTTAAACTGATTTCCATCCCCGAAATACCCGATACACGACAGATTTAGCCTCCACGCAGGGGATTTCCTCCCCTAAGCGACGGTGCAGCCGCAGTCTGCACCGTCCAAATAGGGTTTAAACTGATTTCCATCCCCGAAATACCCGATACACGACAGATTTAGCCTCCACGCAGGGGATTTCCCCCCTAAGCGACGGCTGCACCGTCCAAATAGGGTTTAAACTGATTTCCATCCCCGAAATACCCGATACACGACAGATTTAGCCTCCACGCAGGGGATTTCCTCCCGTAAGCGACGGTGCAGCCGCAGTCTGCACCGTCCAAATAGGGTTTAAACTGATTTCCATCTCCGAAATACCCGATACACGACAGATTTAGCCTCCACGCAGGGGATTTCCTCCCCTAAGCGACGGTGCAGCCGCAGTCTGCACCGGCCAAATGGGGTTTAAACTGAGTTCCATCCCCCGAATACCCCATACACGACAGATTTAGCCTCCACGCAGGGGATTTCCTCCTAAGCGACGCTGCAGCCGCAGTCTGCACCGTCCAAATAGGGTTTAAACAGATTTCCATCCCCGAAATACCCGATACACGACAGATTTAGCCTCCACGCAGGGGATTTCCCCCCTAAGCGACGGCTGCACCGTCCAAATAGGGTTTAAACAGATTTCCATCCCCGAAATACCCGATACACGACAGATTTAGCCTCCACGCAGGGGATTTCCCCCCTAAGCGACGGCTGCACCGTCCAAATAGGGTTTAAACAGATTTCCATCCCCGAAATACCCGATATACGACAGATTTAGCCTCCACGCAGGGATTTCCTCCCTAAGCGCCGGTGCAGCCGCAGTCTGCACCGTCCAAATAGGGTTTAAACTGATTTCCATCCCCGAAATACCCGATACACGACAGATTTAGCCTCCACGCAGGGGATTTCCCCCCCCTAAGCGACGGTGCAGCCGCAGTCTGCACCGTCCAAATAGGGTTTAAACAGATTTCCATCCCCGAAATACCCGATACACGACAGATTTAGCCTCCACGCAGGGGATTTCCCCCCTAAGCGACGGCTGCACCGTCCAAATAGGGTTTAAACAGATTTCCATCCCCGAAATACCCGATATACGACAGATTTAGCCTCCACGCAGGGGATTTCCTCCCCTAAGCGACGGTGCAGCCGCGGGCTGCACCGTCCAAATAGGGTTTAAACTGATTTCCATCCCCGAAATACCCGATACACGACAGATTTAGCTTTCACGCAGGGGATTTCCTCCCCCAAGCGACGGTGCAGCCGCAGTCTGCACCGTCCAAATAGGGTTTAAACTGATTTCCATCCCCGAAATACCCGATACACGACAGATTTAGCCTCCACGCAGAGGATTTCCTCCCCTAAGCGACGGTGCAGCCGCAGTCTGCACCGTCCAAATAGGGTTTAAACTGATTTCCATCCCCGAAATACCCGATACACGACAGATTTAGCCTCCACGCAGGGGATTTCCTCCCCTAAGCGACGGTGCAGCCGCAGTCTGCACCGTCCAAATAGGGTTTAAACAGATTTCCATCCCCGAAATACCCGATATACGACAGATTTAGCCTCCACGCAGGGGATTTCCCCTCCTCAGCGAGGGTGCAGCCGGAGTCTGCACCGTCCAAATAGGGTTTAAACTGATTTCCATCCCCGAAATACCCGATACACGACAGATTTAGCCTCCACGCAGGGGATTTCCCCCCTAAGCGACGGTGCAGCCGCAGTCTGCACCGTCCAAATAGGGTTTAAACTGATTTCCATCCCCGAAATACCCGATACACGACAGATTTAGCCTCCACGCAGGGGATTTCCCCCCTAAGCGACGGCTGCACCGTCCAAATAGGGTTTAAACAGATTTCCATCCCCGAAATACCCGATATACGACAGATTTAGCCTCCACGCAGGGGATTTCCTCCCCTAAGCGACGGTGCAGCCGCAGTCTGCACCGTCCAAATAGGGTTTAAACTGATTTCCATCCCCGAAATACCCGATACACGACAGATTTAGCCTCCACGCAGAGGATTTCCTCCTAAGCGACGGTGCAGCCGCAGTCTGCACCGTCCAAATAGGGTTTAAACTGATTTCCATCCCCGAAATACCCGATACACGACAGATTTAGCCTCCACGCAGGGGATTTCCCCCCTAAGCGACGGCTGCACCGTCCAAATAGGGTTTACACTGATTTCCATCCGATAAAAACCCGATACACGACAGATTTAGCCTCCACGCAGGGGATTTCCTCCCCTAAGCGACGGTGCAGCCGCAGTCTGCACCGTCCAAATAGGGTTTAAACTGATTTCCATCCCCGAAATACCCGATACACGACAGATTTAGCCTCCACGCAGGGGATTTCCTCCCCTAAGCGACGGTGCAGCCGCAGTCTGCACCGTCCAAATAGGGTTTAAACTGATTTCCATCCCCGAAATACCCGATACACGACAGATTTAGCCTCCACGCAGGGGATTTCCCCCCTAAGCGACGGCTGCACCGTCCAAATAGGGTTTAAACAGATTTCCATCCCCGAAATACCCGATATACGACAGATTTAGCCTCCACGCAGGGGATTTCCCCCCTAAGCGACGGTGCAGCCGCAGTCTGCACCGTCCAAATAGGGTTTAAACTGATTTCCATCCCCGAAATACCCGATACACGACAGATTTAGCCTCCACGCAGGGGATTTCCTCCTAAGCGACGGTGCAGCCGCAGTCTGCACCGTCCAAATAGGGTTTAAACTGATTTCCATCCCCGAAATACCCGATACACGACAGATTTAGCCTCCACGCAGGGATTTCCTCCCTAAGCGACGGTGCAGCCGCAGGCTGCACCGTCCAAATAGGGTTTAAACTGATTTCCATCCCCGAAATACCCGATACACGACAGATTTAGCCTCCACGCAGGGATTTCCTCTCCTGAGCGACGGTGCAGCCGCGGGCTGCACCGTCCAAATAGGGTTTAAACTGATTTCCATCCCCGAAATACCCGATACACGACAGATTTAGCCTTCACGCAGGGGATTTCCTCCCCTAAGCGACGGTGCAGCCGCAGTCTGCACCGTCCAAATAGGGTTTAAACTGATTTCCATCCCCGAAATACCCGATACACGACAGATTTAGCCTCCACGCAGGGGATTTCCCCCCTAAGCGACGGCTGCACCGTCCAAATAGGGTTTAAACTGATTTCCATCCCCGAAATACCCGATACACGACAGATTTAGCCTCCACGCAGGGGATTTCCCCCCTAAGCGACGGCTGCACCGTCCAAATAGGGTTTAAACTGATTTCCATCCCCGAAACACCCGATACACGACAGATTTAGGCTCCACGCAGGGGATTTCCTCCTAAGCGACGGTGCAGCCGCAGTCTGCACCGTCCAAATAGGGTTTAAACTGATTTCCATCCCCGAAATACCCGATACACGACAGATTTAGCCTCCACGCAGGGGATTTCCTCCCCTAAGCGACGGTGCAGCCGCAGTCTGCACCGTCCAAATAGGGTTTAAACTGATTTCCATCCCCGAAATACCCGATATACGACAGATTTAGCCTCCACGCAGTTGATTTCCCCCCTAAGCGACGGTGCAGCCGCAGTCTGCACCGTCCAAATAGGGTTTAAACTGATTTCCATCCCCGAAATACCCGATACACGACAGATTTAGCCTCCACGCAGGGGATTTCCCCCCTAAGCGACGGCTGCACCGTCCAAATAGGGTTTAAACTGATTTCCATCCCCGAAATACCCGATACACGACAGATTTAGCCTCCACGCAGGGGATTTCCCCCCTAAGCGACGGCTGCACCGTCCAAATAGGGTTTAAACTGATTTCCATCCCCGAAATACCCGATACACGACAGATTTAGCCTCCACGCAGGGGATTTCCTCCCCTAAGCGACGGTGCAGCCGCAGTCTGCACCGTCCAAATAGGGTTTAAACTGATTTCCATCCCCGAAATACCCGATACACGACAGATTTAGCCTCCACGCAGGAGATTTCCTCCCCTAAGCGACGGTGCAGCCGCGAGCTGCACCGTCCAAATAGGGTTTAAACTGATTTCCATCCCCGAAATACCCGATACACGACAGATTTAGCCTCCACGCAGGGGATTTCCTCCCCTAAGCGACGGTGCAGCCGCAGTCTGCACCGTCCAAATAGGGTTTAAACTGATTTCCATCCCCGAAATACCCGATACACGACAGATTTAGCCTCCACGCACGGGAGTTCCTCCTAAGCGACGGTGCAGCCGCAGTCTGCACCGTCCAAATAGGGTTTAAACTGATTTCCATCCCCGAAATACCCGATACACGACAGATTTAGCCTCCACGCAGGGGATTTCCTCCCGTAAGCGACGGTGCAGCCGCAGTCTGCACCGTCCAAATAGGGTTTAAACTGATTTCCATCCCCGAAATACCCGATACACGACAGATTTAGCCTCCACGCAGGGATTTCCTCCTAAGCGACGGTGCAGCCGCAGTCTGCACCGTCCAAATAGGGTTTAAACTGATTTCCATCCCCGAAATACCCGATACACGACAGATTTAGCCTCCACGCAGGATTTCCTCCTAAGCGACGGTGCAGCCGCAGTCTGCACCGTCCAAATAGGGTTTAAACTGATTTCCATCCCCGAAATACCCGATACACGACAGATTTAGCCTCCACGCAGGGATTTCCTCCCTAAGCGACGGTGCAGCCGCAGTCTGCACCGTCCAAATAAGGTTTAAACTGATTTCCATCCCCGAAATACCCGATACACAACAGATTTAGCTTCCACGCAGGGGATGTCCTCCTCAAATAGGGTTGAAACTGATTGCCATCTCCGAAATACCCGATACACAACAGATTTAGCTTCAACCCAGGGGATGTCCTCCTCAAAAAGGGTTGAAACTGATTTTCATCCCCGAAACACCCGATACACAACAGATTTAGCCTTCACGAAGGGGATGTCCTCCTAAATAGGGTTAAAACTGATTTCCATCCCCGAAATACCCGATACACGACAGATTTAGCCTCCACGCAGGGGATTTCCTCCTAAGCGACGGTGCAGCCGCAGTCTGCACCGTCCAAATAGGGTTTAAACTGATTTCCATCCCCGAAATACCCGATACACGACAGATTTAGCCTCCACGCAGGGATTTCCTCCCCTAAGCGACGGTGCAGCCGCAGTCTGCACCGTCCAAATAGGGTTTAAACTGATTTCCATCCCCGAAATACCCGATACACGACAGATTTAGCTTTCACGCAGGGGATTTCCTCCCCTAAGCGACGGTGCAGCCGCAGTCTGCACCGTCCAAATAGGGTTTAAACTGATTTCCATCCCCGAAATACCCGATACACGACAGATTTAGCCTCCACGCAGGGGATTTCCCCCCTAAGCGACGGTGCAGCCGCAGTCTGCACCGTCCAAATAGGGTTTAAACTGATTTCCATCCCCGAAATACCCGATACACGACAGATTTAGCCTCCACGCAGGGGATTTCCTCCCCTAAGCGACGGTGCAGCCGCAGTCTGCACCGTCCAAATAGGGTTTAAACTGATTTCCATCCCCGAAATACCCGATACACGACAGATTTAGCCTCCACGCAGGGGATTTCCCCCCTAAGCGACGGCTGCACCGTCCAAATAGGGTTTAAACTGATTTCCATCCCCGAAATACCCGATACACGACAGATTTAGCCTCCACGCAGGGGATTTCCTCCCCTAAGCGACGGTGCAGCCGCAGTCTGCACCGTCCAAATAGGGTTTAAACTGATTTCCATCCCCGAAATACCCGATACACGACAGATTTAGCCTCCACGCAGGGTATTTCCTCCCCTAAGCAATGGTGCAGCCGCAGTCTGCACCGTCCAAATAGGGTTTACACTCGTTTCCATCCCCGAAATACCCGATACACCACAGATTTAGCCTCCACGCAGGGGATTTCCTCCCCTAAGCGACGGTGCAGCCGCAGTCTGCACCGTCCAAATAGGGTTTAAACTGATTTCCATCCCCGAAATACCCGATACACGACAGATTTAGCTTTCACGCAGGGGATTTCCTCCCCTAAGCGACGGTGCAGCCGCAGTCTGCACCGTCCAAATAGGGTTTAAACTGATTTCCATCCCCGAAATACCCGATACACGACAGATTTAGCCTCCACGCAGGGGATTTCCTCCCCTAAGCGACGGTGCAGCCGCAGTCTGCACCGTCCAAATAGGGTTTAAACTGATTTCCATCCCCGAAATACCCGATACACGACAGATTTAGCCTCCACGCAGGGGATTTCCCCCCTAAGCGACGACTGCACCGTCCAAATAGGGTTTAAACAGATTTCCATCCCCGAAATACCCGCTATACGACAGATTTAGCCTCCACGCAGGAGATTTCCCCCCTAAGCGAGGGCGCAGCCGCAGTCTGCACCGTCCAAATAGGGTTTAAACAGATTTCCATCCCCGAAATACCCGATATACGACAGATTTAGCCTCCACGCAGGGATTTCCTCCCCTATGCGACGGTGCAGCCGCAGTCTGCACCGTCCAAATAGGGTTTAAACTGATTTCCATCTCCGAAATACCCGATACACGACAGATTTAGCCTCCACGCAGGGGATTTCCTCCCGTAAGCGACGGTGCAGCCGCAGTCTGCACCGTCCAAATAGGGTTTAAACTGATTTCCATCCCCGAAATACCCGATACACGACAGATTTCCCCTCCGCCCAGGGCATTTCCTCCCGTAAGCGACGGTGCAGCCGCAGTCTGCACCGTCCAAATAGGGTTTAAACTGATTTCCATCCCCGAAATACTCGATACACGACAGATTTAGCCTCCACGCAGGGGATTTCCTCCCGTAAGCGACGGTGCAGCCGCAGTCTGCACCGTCCAAATAGGGTTTAAACTGATTTCCATCCCGAAATACCCGATACACGACAGATTTAGCCTCCACGCAGGGGATTTCCTCCCCTAAGCGACGGTGCAGCCGCAGGCTGCACCGTCCAAATAGGGTTTAAACTGATTTCCATCCCGAAATACCCGATACACGACAGATTTAGCCTCCACGCAGGGGATTTCCTCCCCTAAGCGACGGTGCAGCCGCAGGCTGCACCGTCCAAATAGGGTTTAAACTGATTTCTACCCCCGAAATACCCGATACACGACAGATTTAGTCCCACGCAGGGATTTCCTCCCTAAGCGACGGTGCAGCCGCAGTCTGCACCGTCCAAATAGGGTTTAAACTGATTTCCATCCCGAAATACCCGATACACGACAGATTCAGCCTCCACGCTGGGGATATCCTCACCTGAGCGACGGTGCAGCCGCAGGCTGTACCGTCCAAATAGGGTATAAACTGATTTCCATCCCCGAAATACCCGATACACGACAGATTTAGCCTCCACGCTGGGGATTTCCTCCCTAAGCGACGGTGCAGCCGCAGTCTGCACCGTCCAAATAGGGTTTAAACTGATTTCCATCCCCGAAATACCCGATACACGACAGATTTAGCCTCCACGCAGGGATTTCCTCCTAAGCGACGGTGCAGCCGCAGGCTGCACCGTCCAAATAGGGTTTAAACTGATTTCCACCCCGAAATACCCGATACACGACAGATTTAGCCTCCACGCAGGGGATTTCCTCCTAAGCGACGGTGCAGCCGCAGTCTGCACCGTCCAAATAGGGTTTAAACTGATTTCCATCCCCGAAATACCCGATACACGACAGATTTAGCCTCCACGCAGGGGATTTCCTCCTAAGCGACGGTGCAGCCGCAGTCTGCACCGTCCAAATAGGGTTTAAACTGATTTCCATCCCCGAAATACCCGATACACGACAGATTTAGCCTCCACGCAGGGGATTTCCTCCCTAAGCGACGGTGCAGCCGCAGTCTGCACCGTCCAAATAGGGTTTAAACTGATTTCCATCCCGAAATACCCGATACACGACAGATTTAGCCTCCACGCAGGGGATTTCCTCCTAAGCGACGGTGCAGCCGCAAGCTGGACCGTCCAAATAAGGTTTAAACTGATTTCCATCCCCGAAATACCCGATACACAACAGATTTAGCTTCCACGCAGGGGATGTCCTCCTCAAGTAGGGTTAAAACTGATTTCCATCCCCGAAATACCCGATACACAACAGATTTAGCTTCAACCCAGGGGATGTCCTCCCTAAGCGACGGTGCAGCCGCAGTCTGCACCGTCCAAATAGGGTTTAAACTGATTTCCATCCCCGAAATACCCGATACACGACAGATTTAGCCTCCACGCAGGGGATTTCTCCCTAAGCGACGGTGCAGCAGCCGCAGTCTGCACCGTCCAAATAGGGTTTAAACTGATTTCCATCCCGAAATACCCGATACACGACAGATTTAGCCTCCACGCAGGGCATTTTCTCCCCTAAGCGACGGTGCAGCCGCAGTCTGCACCGTCCAAATAGGGTTTAAACTGATTTCCATCCCCGAAATACCCGATACACGACAGATTTAGCCTCCACGCAGGGGATTTCCCCCCTAAGCGACGGCCGCACCGTCCAAATAGGGTTTAAACAGATTTCCATCCCTCAAATACCCGATATATGACAGATTTTGCCTCCACGCAGGGGATTTCCTCCCCTAAGCGAAGGTGCAGCCGCAGTCTGCACCGTCCAAATAGGGTTTAAACTGATTTCCATCCCCGAAATACCCGATACACGACAGATTTAGCCTCCACGCAGGGGATTTCCTCCCTCAAGCGAGGGGGCAGCCGCAGTCTGCACCGTCCAAATAGGGTTTAAACTGATTTCCATCCCCGAAATACTCGATACACGACAGATTTAGCCTCCACGCAGGGGATTTCCTCCCGTAAGCGACGGTGCAGCCGCAGTCTGCACCGTCCAAATAGGGTTTAAACTGATTTCCATCCCCGAAATACCCGATACACGACAGATTTAGCCTCCACGCAGGGGATTTCCCCCCCCTAAGCGACGGTGCAGCCGCAGTCTGCACCGTCCAAATAGGGTTTAAACAGATTTCCATCCCCGAAATACCCGATACACGACAGATTTAGCCTCCACGCAGGGAATTTCCTCCTAAGCGACGGTGCAGCCGCAGTCTGCACCGTCCAAATAGGGTTTAAACTGATTTCCATCCCCGAAATACCCGATACACGACAGATTTAGCCTCCACGCAGGGATTTCCTCCTAAGCGACGGTGCAGCCGCAGTCTGCACCGTCCAAATAGGGTTTAAAATGATTTACACCCCGAAATACCCGATACACGACAGATTTAGCCTCCACGCAGGGGATTTCCTCCCCTAAGCGACGGTGCAGCCGCAGTCTGCACCGTCCAAATAGGGTTTAAACTGATTTCCATCCCCGAAATACCCGATACACGACAGATTTAGCCTCCACGCAGGGGATTTCCCCCTAAGCGACGGTGCAGCCGCAGTCTGCACCGTCCAAATAGGGTTTAAACTGATTTCCATCCCCGAAATACCCGATACACGACAGATTTAGCCTCCACGCAGGGGATTTCCTCCCCTAAGCGACGGTGCAGCCGCAGTCTGCACCGTCCAAATAGGGTTTAAACTGATTTCCATCCCCGAAATACCCGATACACGACAGATTTAGCTTTCACGCAGGGATTTCCTCCTAAGCGACGGTGCAGCCGCAGTCTGCACCGTCCAAATAGGGTTTAAACTGATTTCCATCCCCGAAATACCCGATACACGACAGATTTAGCCTCCACGCAGGGGATTTCCTCCTAAGCGACGGTGCAGCCGCAGTCTGCACCGTCCAAATAGGGTTTAAACTGATTTCCATCCCCGAAATACCCGATACACGACAGATTTAGCCTCCACGCAGGGGATTTCCTCCCTAAGCGACGGTGCAGCCGCAGTCTGCACCGTCCAAATAGGGTTTAAACTGATTTCCATCCCCGAAATACCCGATACACGACAGATTTAGCCTCCACGCAGGGGATTTCCTCCTAAGCGACGGTGCAGCCGCAAGCTGGACCGGCCAAATAAGGTTTAAACTGATTTCCATCCCCGAAATACCCGATACACAACAGATGTAGCCTCCACGCAGGGATTTCCTCCCTAAGCGACGGTGCAGCCGCAGTCTGCACCGTCCAAATAGGGTTTAAACTGATTTCCATCCCCGAAATACCCGATATACGACAGATTTAGCCTCCACGCAGGAGATTTCCTCCCCTAAGCGACGGTGCAGCCGCAGTCTGCACCGTCCAAATAGGGTTTAAACTGATTTCCATCCCCGAAATACCCGATACACGACAGATTTAGCCTCCACGCAGGGGATTTCCTCCTAAGCGACGGTGCAGCCGCAGTCTGCACCGTCCAAATAGGGTTTAAACTGATTTCCATCCCCGAAATACCCGATACACGACAGATTTAGCCTTCACGCAGGGGATTTCCTCTCCTAAGCGACGGTGCAGCCGCGGGCTGCACCGTCCAAATAGGGTTTAAACTGATTTCCATCCCCGAAATACCCGATACACGACAGATTTAGCCTTCACGCAGGGGATTTCCTCCCCTAAGCGACGGTGCAGCCGCAGTCTGCACCGTCCAAATAGGGTTTAAACTGATTTCCATCCCCGAAATACCCGATACACGACAGATTTAGCCTTCACGCAGGGGATTTCCTCCCCTAAGCGACGGTGCAGCCGCAGTCTGCACCGTCCAAATAGGGTTTAAACTGATTTCCATCCCCGAAATACCCGATACACGACAGATTTAGCCTTCACGCAGGGGATTTCCTCTCCTAAGCGACGGTGCAGCCGCAGTCTGCACCGTCCAAATAGGGTTTAAACTGATTTCCATCCCGAAATACCCGGATACACGACAGATTTAGCCTCCACGCAGGGGATTTCCTCCCCTAAGCGACGGTGCAGCCGCAGTCTGCACCGTCCAAATAGGGTTTAAACTGATTTCCATCCCGAAATACCCGATACACGACAGATTTAGCCTCCACGCTGGAGATTTCCTCACCTGAGCGACGGTGCAGCCGCAGGCTGTACCGTCCAAATAGGGTATAAACTGATTTCCACCCCCCGAAATACCCGATACACGACAGATTTAGCCTCCACGCTGGGGATTTCCTCACCTGAGCGACGGTGCAGCCGCAGGCTGTACCGTCCAAATAGGGTATAAACTGATTTCCATCCCCGAAATACCCGATACACGACAGATTTAGCCTCCACGCTGGGGATTTCCTCACCTGAGCAACGGTGCAGCCGCAGGCTGTACCGTCCAAATAGGGTATAAACTGATTTCCATCCCCCGAAATACCCGATACACGACAGATTTAGCCTCCACGCAGGGGATTTCCTCACCTGAGCGACGGTGCAGCCGCAGGCTGTCCATCCAAATAGGGTATAAACTGATTTCCACCCCCCGAAATACCCGATACACGACAGATTTAGCCTCCACGCTGGGGATTTCCTCACCTGAGCGACGGTGCAGCCGGAGGCTGTACCCTCCAAATAGGGTATAAACTGATTTCCATCCCCGAAATCCCCGATACACGACAGATTTAGCCTCCACGCTGGGATTTCCTCCCTAAGCGACGGTGCAGCCGCAGTCTGCACCGTCCAAATAGGGTTTAAACTGATTTCCACCCCGAAATACCCGATACACGACAGATTCAGCCTCCACGCAGGGGATTTCCTTCCCTAAGCGACGGTGCAGCCGCAGGCTGCACCGTCCAAATAGGGTTTAAACTGATTTCCATCTCGAAATACCCGATACACGACAGATTTAGCCTCCACGCAGGGGATTTCCTCCTAAGCGACGGTGCAGCCGCAGGCTGTACCGTCCAAATAGGGTATAAACTGATTTCCATCCCCGAAATACCCGATACACGACAGATTTAGCCTCCACGCAGGGGATTTCCTCCCTGAGCGACGGTGCAGCCGCAGGCTGTACCGTCCAAATAGGGTATAAACTGATTTCCATCCCCGAAATACCCGATACACGACAGATTTAGCCTCCACGCTGGGGATTTCCTCACCTGAGCGACGGTGCAGCCGCAGGCTGTACCGTCCAAATAGGGTATAAACTGATTTCCATCCCCGAAATACCCGATACACGACAGATTTAGCCTCCACGCTGGGGATTTCCTCACCTGAGCGACGGTGCTGCACCGTCCAAATAGGGTTTAAACTGATTTCCACCCCGAAATACCCGATACACGACAGATTTAGCCTCCACGCAGGGGATTTCCTCCTAAGCGACGGTGCAGCCGCAGTCTGCACCGTCCAAATAGGGTTTAAACTGATTTCCACCCCGAAATACCCGATACACGACAGATTTAGCCTCCACGCAGGATTTCCTCCCCTAAGCGATGATCAGCCGCAGGCTGCACCGTCCAAATAGGGTTCAAACTGATTTCTATCCCCGAAATACCCGATACACGACAGATTTAGCCTCCACGCAGGGGATTCCCTTCCCTAAACGACGGTGCAGCCGCAGGCTGCACCGTCCAAATAGGGTTTAAACTGATTTCCATCCCGAAATACCCGATACACGACAGATTTAGCCTCCACGCAGGGATTTCCTCCCCTAAGCGACGGTGCAGCCGCAGGCTGCACCGTCCAAATAGGGTTTAAACTGATTTCCACCCCGAAATACCCGATACACGACAGATTTAGCCTCCACGCAGGGGATTTCCTCCCCTAAGCGACGGTGCAGCCGCAGGCTGCACCGTCCAAATAGGGTTTAAACTGATTTCCACCCCGAAATACCCGATACACGACAGATTTAGCCTCCACGCAGGGATTTCCTCCCTAAGCGACGGTGCAGCCGCAGTCTGCACCGTCCAAATAGGGTTTAAACTGATTTCCACCCCGAAATACCCGATACACGACAGATTTAGCCTCCACGCAGGGATTTCCTCCCTAAGCGACGGTGCAGCCGCAGTCTGCACCGTCCAAATAGGGTTTAAACTGATTTCCACCCCGAAATACCCGATACACGACAGATTTAGCCTCCACGCAGGGATTTCCTCCTAAGCGACGGCTGCACCGTCCAAATAGGGTTTAAACTGATTTCCATCCCGAAATACCCGATACACGACAGATATAGCCTCCACGCAGGGGACTTCCTCCTGAGCGACGGTGCAGCCGCAGGCTGTACCGTCCAAATAGGGTATAAACTGATTTCCATCCCCGAAATACCCGATACACGACAGATTTAGCCTCCACGCTGGGGATTTCCTTACCTGAGCGACGGTGCAGCCGCAGGCTGTACCGTCCAAATAGGGTTCAAACTGATTTCCATCCCCGAAATACCCGATACACGACAGATTTAGCCTCCACGCAGGATTTCCTCCCTAAGCGACGGTGCAGCCGCAGTCTGCACCGTCCAAATAGGGTTCAAACTGATTTCCTTCCCCGAAATACCCGATACACGACAGATTCAGCCTCCACGCAGGGGATTTCCTTCCCTAAACGACGGTGCAGCCGCAGGCTGCACCGTCCAAATAGGGTTTAAACTGATTTCCATCCCGAAATACCCGATACACGACAGATTTAGCCTCCACGCAGGGGATTTCTCCTAAGCGACGGTGCAGCCGCAGTCTGCACCGTCCAAATTGGGTTTAAACTGATTTCCATCCCGAAATACCCGATACACGACAGATTTAGCCTCCACGCAGGGGATTTCCTCCCCTAAGCGACGGTGCAGCCGCAGGCTGCACCGTCCAAATAGGGTTTAAACTGATTTCTACCCCCGAAATACCCGATACACGACAGATTTAGCCTCCACGCAGGGGATTTCCTCCTAAGCGACGGTGCAGCCGCAGGCTGCACCGTCCAAATAGGGTTTAAACTGATTTCCATCCCCGAAATACCCGATATACGACAGATTTAGCCTCCACGCAGGGGATTTCCTTCCCTAAGCGACGGTGCAGCCGCGGGCTGCACCGTCCAAATAGGGTTTAAACTGATTTCCATCCCCGAAATACCCGATACACGACAGATTTAGCCTCCACGCAGGGGATTTCCTCTCCTAAGCGACGGTGCAACCGCGGGCTGCACCGTCCAATTAGGGTTTAAACTGATTTTCATCCCCGAAATACCCGATATACGGCAGATTTAGCCTCCACGCAGGGGATTTCCCCCCTAAGCGACGGTGCAACCGCGGGCTGCACCGTCCAATTAGGGTTTAAACTGATTTTCATCCCCGAAATACCCGATATACGGCAGATTTAGCCTCCACGCAGGGGATTTCCTCCCGTAAGCGACGGTGCAGCCGCAGTCTGCACCGTCCAAATAGGGTTTAAACTGATTTCCATCCCCGAAATACCCGATACACGACAGATTTAGCCTCCACGCAGGGGATTTCCTCCCGTAAGCGACGGTGCAGTCTGCACCGTCCAAATAGGGTTTAAACTGATTTCCATCCCCGAAATACCCGATACACGACAGATTTAGCCTCCACGCAGGGATTTCCTCCTAAGCGACGGTGCAGCCGCAGTCTGCACCGTCCAAATAAGCTTTAAACTGATTTCCATCCCCGAAATACCCGATACACGACAGATTTAGCCTCCACGCAGGGGATTTCCTCCTAAGCGACGGTGCAGCCGCAGTCTGCACCGTCCAAATAGGGTTTAAACTGATTTCCACCCCGAAATACCCGGATACACGACAGATTTAGCCTCCACGCAGGGGATTTCCTCCCTAAGCGAAGGTGCAGCCGCAGTCTGCACCGTACAAATAGGGTTTAAACTGATTTCCACCCCCGAAATACCCGATACACGACAGATTTAGCCTCCACGCAGGGGATTTCCTCCCCTAAGCGACGGTGCAGCCGCGGGCTGCACCGTCCAAATAGGGTTTAAAATGATTTACACCCCGAAATACCCGATACACGACAGATTTAGTGTCTACGCAGGGGATTTCCTCCCCTAAGCGACGGTGCAGCCGCAGGCTGCGCCGTCCAAATAGGGTTTAAAATGATTTACACCCCGAAATACCCGATATACGACAGATTTAGCCTCCACGCAGGGGATTTCCTCCCCTAAGCGACGGTGCAGCCGCAGTCTGCACCGTCCAAATAGGGTTTAAACTGATTTCCATCCCCGAAATACCCGATACACGACAGATTTAGCCTCCACGCAGGGGATTTCCTCCTAAGCGACGGTGCAGCCGCAGGCTGCACCGTCCAAATAGGGTTTAAACTGATTTCCACCCCGAAATACCCGATACACGACAGATTTAGCCTCCACGCAGGGGATTTCCTCCCTAAGCGACGGTGCAGCCGCAGGCTGCACCGTCCAAATAGGGTTTAAACTGATTTCCACCCCGAAATACCCGATACACGACAGATTTAGCCTCCACGCAGGGATTTCCTCCTAAGCGACGGTGCAGCCGCAGGCTGCACCGTCCAAATAGGGTTTAAACTGATTTCCACCCCGAAATACCCGATACACGACAGATTTAGCCTCCACGCAGGGGATTTCCTCCTAAGCGACGGTGCAGCCGCAGTCTGCACCGTCCAAATAGGGTTTAAACTGATTTCCATCCCCGAAATACCCGATACACGACAGATTTAGCCTCCACGCAGGGATTTCCTCTAAGCGACGGTGCAGCCGCAGGCTGCACCGTCCAAATAGGGTTTAAACTGATTTCCACCCCGAAATACCCGATACACGACAGATTTAGCCTCCACGCAGGGATTTCCTCCCTAAGCGACGGCAGCCGCAGTCTGCACCGTCCAAATAGGGTTTAAACTGATTTCCACCCCGAAATACCCGATACACGACAGATTTAGCCTCCACGCAGGGATTTCTCCCTAAGCGACGGTGCAGCCGCAGTCTGCACCGTCCAAATAGGGTTTAAACTGATTTCCACCCCGAAATACCCGATACACGACAGATTTAGCCTCCACGCAGGGATTTCCTCCTAAGCGACGGTGCAGCCGCAGTCTGCACCGTCCAAATAGGGTTTAAACTGATTTCCACCCCGAAATACCCGATACACGACAGATTTAGCCTCCACGCAGGGATTTCCTCCCTAAGCGACGGTGCAGCCGCAGTCTGCACCGTCCAAATAGGGTTTAAACTGATTTCCATCCCCGAAATACCCGATACACGACAGATTTAGCCTCCACGCAGGGGATTTCCTCCCTAAGCGACGTGCCGCAGGCTGCACCGTCCAAATAGGGTTTAAACTGATTTCCACCCCGAAATACCCGATACACGACAGATTTAGCCTCCACGCAGGGGATTTTCCTCCTTGTAGCGACGGTGCAGCCGCAGTCTGCACCGTCCAAATAGGGTTTAAACTGATTTCCACCCCGAAATACCCGATACACGACAGATTTAGCCTCCACGCAGGGGATTTCCTCCCTAAGCGACGGTGCAGCCTGCAGGCTGCACCGTCCAAATAGGGTTTAAACTGATTTCCACCCCGAAATACCCGATACACGACAGATTTAGCCTCCACGCAGGGGATTTCCTCCCTAAGCGACGGTGCAGCCGCAGTCTGCACCGTCCAAATAGGGTTTAAACTGATTTCCATCCCCGAAATACCCGATACACGACAGATTTAGCCTCCACGCAGGGGATTTCTCCCTAAGCGACGGTGAGTAGCCGCAGGCTGCACCGTCCAAATAGGGTTTAAACTGATTTCCACCCCGAAATACCCGATACACGACAGATTTAGCCTCCACGCAGGGATTTCCTCCCTAAGCGACGGTGCAGCCGCAGGCTGCACCGTCCAAATAGGGTTTAAACTGATTTCCACCCCGAAATACCCGATACACGACAGATTTAGCCTCCACGCAGGGGATTTCCTCCTAAGCGACGGTGCAGCCGCAGTCTGCACCGTCCAAATAGGGTTTAAACTGATTTCCACCCCGAAATACCCGATACACGACAGATTTAGCCTCCACGCAGGGATTTCCTCCCAAGCCGCAGGCTGCACCGTCCAAATAGGGTTTAAACTGATTTCCACCCCGAAATACCCGATACACGACAGATTTAGCCTCCACGCAGGGGATTTCCTCCCTAAGCGACGATGCAGCCGCAGGCTGTACCGTCCAAATAGGGTATAAACTGATTTCCACCCCCCGAAATACCCGATACACGACAGATTTAGCCTCCACGCAGGGGATTTCCTCACCTGAGCGACGGTGCAGCCGCAGGCTGTCCATCCAAATAGGGTATAAACTGATTTCCATCCCCGAAATACCCGATACACGACAGATTTAGCCTCCACGCTGGGGATTTCCTCACCTGAGCGACGGTGCAGCCGCAGGCTGTACCGTCCAAATAGGGTATAAACTGATTTCCATCCCCGAAATACCCGATACACGACAGATTTAGCCTCCACGCTGGGGATTTCCTCCCCTAAGCGACGGTGCAGCCGCAGGTCTGCACCGTCCAAATAGGGTTTAAACTGATTTCCACCCCGAAATACCCGATACACGACAGATTTAGCCTCCACGCAGGATTTCTCCCTAAGCGACGGTGCAGCCGCAGGCTGCACCGTCCAAATAGGGTTTAAACTGATTTCCACCCCGAAATACCCGATACACGACAGATTTAGCCTCCACGCAGGATTTCCTCCCTAAGCGACGGGTGCAGCCGCAGTCTGCACCGTCCAAATAGGGTTTAAACTGATTTCCACCCCGAAATACCCGGACACACGACAGATTTAGCCTCCACGCAGGGGATTTCCTCCCTAAGCGACGGCAGCCGCAGGCTGCACCGTCCAAATAGGGTTTAAACTGATTTCCATCCCGAAATACCCGATACACGACAGATTTAGCCTCCACGCAGGGATTTCCTCCTAGCGACGGTGCAGCCGCAGGCTGCACCGTCCAAATAGGGTTTAAACTGATTTCCACCCCGAAATACCCGATACACGACAGATTTAGCCTCCACGCAGGGGATTTCTCCCGACGAGCAGCCGCAGGCTGCACCGTCCAAATAGGGTTTAAACTGATTTCCATCCCCGAAATACCCGATACACGACAGATTTAGCCTCCACGCAGGATTTCCTCCTAAGCGACGGTGCAGCCGCAGGCTGCACCGTCCAAATAGGGTTTAAACTGATTTCCACCCCGAAATACCCGGATACACGACAGATTTAGCCTCCACGCAGGGGATTTCCTCCCTAAGCGACGGCCGCAGGCTGCACCGTCCAAATAGGGTTTAAACTGATTTCCACCCCGAAATACCCGATACACGACAGATTTAGCCTCCACGCAGGGGATTTCCTCCCTAAGCGACGAGTGCAGCCGCAGGCTGCACCGTCCAAATAGGGTTTAAACTGATTTCCACCCCGAAATACCCGATACACGACAGATTTAGCCTCCACGCAGGGATTTCCTCCTAAGCGACGGTGCAGCCGGTGCACCGTCCAAATAGGGTTTAAACTGATTTCCATCCCCGAAATACCCGATACACGACAGATTTAGCCTCCACGCAGGGATTTCCTCCCTAAGCGACGGTGCAGCCGCAGGCTGCACCGTCCAAATAGGGTTTAAACTGATTTCCATCCCCGAAATACCCGGATACACGACAGATTTAGCCTCCACGCAGGATTTCCTCCTAAGCGACGGTGCAGCCGCAGTCTGCACCGTCCAAATAGGGTTTAAACTGATTTCCATCCCCGAAATACCCGATACACGACAGATTTAGCCTCCACGCAGGGGATTTCCTCCCTAAGCGACGGTGCAGCCGCAGGCTGCACCGTCCAAATAGGGTTTAAACTGATTTCCACCCCGAAATACCCGATACACGACAGATTTAGCCTCCACGCAGGATTTCCTCCCTAAGCGACGGTGCAGCCGCAGTCTGCACCGTCCAAATAGGGTTTAAACTGATTTCCACCCCGAAATACCCGATACACGACAGGTTTAGCCTCCACGCAGGGGATTTCCTCCCCTAAGCGACGGTGCAGCCGCAGGCTGCACTGTCCAAATAGGGTTTAAACTGATTTCCACCCCGAAATACCCGACACACGACAGATTTAGCCTCCACGCAGGGGATTTCCTCCCTAAGCGACGGCAGTCTGCACCGTCCAAATAGGGTTTAAACTGATTTCCACCCCCGAAATACCCGATACACGACAGATTTAGCCTCCACGCAGGAGATTTCCTCCCCTAAGCGAGGGGGCAGCCGCAGGCTGCACCGTCCAAATAGGGTACAAACTGATTTCCACCCCTCGAAATACCCGATACACGACAGATTTAGCCTCCACGCAGGGAATTTCCTCCCCTAAGCGACGGTGCAGCCGCAGGCTGCACCGTCCAAATAGGGTTCAAACTGATTTCCACCTCCGAAATACCCGATACACGACAGATTTAGCCTCCACCCAGGGTATTTCCTCCCTAAGCTGCAGCCGCAGGCTGCACCGTCCAAATAGGGTTTAAACTGATTTCCACCCCGAAATACCCGATACACGACAGATTTAGCCTCCACGCAGGGGATTTCCTCCCTAAGCGACGGTGCCGCAGGCTGCACCGTCCAAATAGGGTTTAAACTGATTTCCACCCCGAAATACCCGATACACGACAGATTTAGCCTCCACGCAGGGATTTCCTCCCTAAGCGACGGTGCAGCCGCAGGCTGCACCGTCCAAATAGGGTTTAAACTGATTTCCACCCCGAAATACCCGATACACGACAGATTTAGCCTCCACGCAGGGGATTTCCTCCCCTATGCGACGGTGCAGCCGCATCTGCACCGTCCAAATAGGGTTTAAACTGATTTCCACCCCGAAATACCCGATACACGACAGATTTAGCCTCCACGCAGGGGATTTCCTCCTAAGCCGCAGGCTGCACCGTCCAAATAGGGTTTAAACAGATTACCACCCCCGAAATACCCGATACACGACAGACTTAGCCTCCATTTAGGAGATTTTTTCCCCTAAGCGACGACGCAGCCGCAGGCTGCACCGTCCAAATAGGGTTTAAACTGATTTCCACCCCCGAAATACCCGACACACGACAGATTTAGCCTCCACGCAGGGGATTTCCTCCCCTAAGCCGTCCAAATAGGGTTTAAACTGATTTCCACCCCCGAAATACCCGATACACGACAGATTTAGCCTCCACGCAGGGGATTTCCTCCCCTAAGCGACGGTGCAGCCGCAGGCTGCACCGTCCAAATAGGGTTTAAACTGATTTCCACCCCGAAATACCCGATACACGACAGATTTAGCCTCCACGCAGGGGATTTCCTCCGCAGGCGGCACCGTCCAAATAGGGTTTAAACTGATTTCCACCCCGAAATACCCGACACACGACAGATTTAGCCTCCACGCAGGGGATTTCCTCCCCTAAGCGACGGTGCAGCCGCAGGCTGCACCGTCCAAATAGGGTTTAAACTGATTTCCACCCCCGAAATACCCGATACACGACAGATTTAGCCTCCACGCAGGGGATTTCCTCCCCTAAGCGACGGTGCAGCCGCAGGCTGCACCGTCCAAATAGGGTTTAAACTGATTTCCACCCCCGAAATACCCGACACACGACAGATTTAGCCTCCACGCAGGGGATTTCCTCCCCTAAGCGATGGTGCAGCCGCAGGCTGCACCGTCCAAATGGGGTTTAAACTGATTTCCACCCCCGAAATACCCGATACACGACAGATTTAGCCTCCACGCAGGGGATTTCCTCCCCTAAGCGATGGTGCAGCCGCAGGCTGCACCGTCCAAATAGGGTTTAAACTGATTTCCACCCCCGAAATACCCGATACACGACAGATTTAGCCTCCACGCAGGGGATTTCCTCCCCTAAGCCGTCCAAATAGGGTTTAAACTGATTTCCACCCCCGAAATACCCGATACACGACAGATTTAGCCTCCACGCAGGGGATTTCCTCCCCTAAGCGACGGTGCAGCCGCAGGCTGCACCGTCCAAATAGGGTTTAAACTGATTTCCACCCCGAAATACCCGATACACGACAGATTTAGCCTCCACGCAGGGATTTCCTCCTAAGCGCAGCCGCAGGCTGCACCGTCCAAATAGGGTTTAAACTGATTTCCACCCCGAAATACCCGATACACGACAGATTTAGCCTCCACGCAGGGGATTTCCTCCTAAGCGACTGCAGCCGCAGGCTGCACCGTCCAAATAGGGTTTAAACTGATTTCCACCCCGAAATACCCGATACACGACAGATTTAGCCTCCACGCAGGGGATTTCCTCCTAAGCGACGGTGCAGCCGCAGGCTGCACCGTCCAAATAGGGTTTAAACTGATTTCCACCCCGAAATACCCGATACACGACAGATTTAGCCTCCACGCAGGGATTTCCTCCCAAGCGAGCAGCCGCAGGCTGCACCGTCCAAATAGGGTTTAAACTGATTTCCACCCCGAAATACCCGACACACGACAGATTTAGCCTCCACGCAGGGGATTTCCTCCCTAAGCCGCAGGCTGCACCGTCCAAATAGGGTTTAAACTGATTTCCACCCCCGAAATACCCGATACACGACAGATTTAGCCTCCACGCAGGGGATTTCCTCCTAAGCGACGGCAGCCGCAGGCTGCACCGTCCAAATAGGGTTTAAACTGATTTCCACCCCCGAAATACCCGATACACGACAGATTTAGCCTCCACGCAGGGATTTCCTCCCTAGCGATGCAGCCACAGGCTGCACCGTCCAAATAGGGTTCAAACTGATTTCCACCACTCGAAATACCCGATACACGACAGATTTAGACTCCACGCAGGGAATTTCCTCCCCTAAGCGAAGGTGCAGCCGCAGGCTGCAACGTCCTAAAAGGGTTTAAACTGATTTCCACCCCCGAAATACCCGATACACGACAGATTTAGCCTCCACGCAGGGGATTTCCCCCCTAAGCGACGGTGCAGCCGCAGGCTGCACCATCCAAATAGGGTTCAAACTGATTTCCACCCCCGAAATACCCGATACACGACAGATTTAGCCTCCACGCAGGGGATTTCCTCCCCAGCGATGGAGTGCAGCCGCAGGCTGCACCGTCCAAATAGGGTTTAAACTGATTTCCACCCCGAAATACCCGATACACGACAGATTTAGCCTCCACGCAGGGATTTCTAAGCGAGTCAGCCGCAGGCTGCACCGTCCAAATAGGGTTTAAACTGATTTCCACCCCGAAATACCCGGACACACGACAGATTTAGCCTCCACGCAGGGGATTTCCTAAGCGACGGTGCAGCCGCAGGCTGCACCGTCCAAATAGGGTTTAAACTGATTTCCACCCCGAAATACCCGATACACGACAGATTTAGCCTCCACGCAGGGGATTTCTCCCTAAGCGACGGCAGCCGCAGGCTGCACCGTCCAAATAGGGTTTAAACTGATTTCCACCCCGAAATACCCGACACACGACAGATTTAGCCTCCACGCAGGGGATTTCCTCCGCGAAGCCGCAGGCTGCACTGTCCAAATAGGGTTTAAACTGATTTCCACCCCGAAATACCCGATACACGACAGATTTAGCCTCCACGCAGGGATTTCTCCCAAGCCGTCCAAATAGGGTTTAAACTGATTTCCCCACCCCCCGAAATACCCGACACACGACAGATTTAGCCTCCACGCAGGGATTTCTCCTAAGCCGTCCAAATAGGGTTTAAACTGATTTCCACCCCGAAATACCCGACACACGACAGATTTAGCCTCCACGCAGGGATTTCCTCCTAAGCGATGGTGCAGCCGCAGGCTGCACCGTCCAAATAGGGTTTAAACTGATTTCCACCCCGAAATACCCGATACACGACAGATTTAGCCTCCACGCAGGGGATTTCCTCCTAAGCGACGGTGCAGCCGCAGGCTGCACCGTCCAAATAGGGTTTAAACTGATTTCCACCCCGAAATACCCGACACACGACAGATTTAGCCTCCACGCAGGGGATTTCCTCCCTATCGTCCAAATAGGGTTTAAACTGATTTCCACCCCGAAATACCCGACACACGACAGATTTAGCCTCCACGCAGGATTTCCTCCTAAGCGACGGTGCAGCCGCAGGCTGCACCGTCCAAATAGGGTTTAAACTGATTTCCACCCCGAAATACCCGATACACGACAGATTTAGCCTCCACGCAGGGGATTTCTCCTAAGCGACGGCAGCCGCAGGCTGCACCGTCCAAATAGGGTTTAAACTGATTTCCACCCCGAAATACCCGACACACGACAGATTTAGCCTCCACGCAGGGGATTTCCTCCTAAGCAGCAGCCGCAGGCTGCACCGTCCAAATAGGGTTTAAACTGATTTCCACCCCGAAATACCCGATACACGACAGATTTAGCCTCCACGCAGGGATTTCCTGAAGCGACGGTGCAGCCGCAGGCTGCACCGTCCAAATAGGGTTTAAACTGATTTCCACCCCGAAATACCCGACACACGACAGATTTAGCCTCCACGCAGGGGATTTCCTCCTAGCAGCAGCCGCAGGCTGCACCGTCCAAATAGGGTTTAAACTGATTTCCACCCCGAAATACCCGATACACGACAGATTTAGCCTCCACGCAGGGATTTCCTCCCTAAGCAGCCGTCCAAATAGGGTTTAAACTGATTTCCACCCCGAAATACCCGATACACGACAGATTTAGCCTCCACGCAGGGGATTTCCTCCCTGCACAGGCTGCACCGTCCAAATAGGGTTTAAACTGATTTCCACCCCGAAATACCCGACACACGACAGATTTAGCCTCCACGCAGGGATTTCTCCTCGATGCAGCCGCAGGCTGCACCGTCCAAATAGGGTTTAAACTGATTTCCACCCCCGAAATACCCGACACACGACAGATTTAGCCTCCACGCAGGGGATTTCCTCCCCTAAGCGATGGTGCAGCCGCAGGCTGCACCGTCCAAATAGGGTTTAAACTGATTTCCACCCCCGAAATACCCGATACACGACAGATTTAGCCTCCACGCAGGGGATTTCCTCCCCTAAGCGACGGTGCAGCCGCAGGCTGCACCGTCCAAATAGGGTTTGAACTGATTTCCACCCCCGAAATACCCGACACACGACAGATTTAGCCTCCACGCAGAGGATTTCCTCCCCTAAGCCGTCCAAATAGGGTTTAAACTGATTTCCACCCCCGAAATACCCGACACACGACAGATTTAGCCTCCACGCATGGGATTTCCTTCCCTAAGCGATGGTGCAGCCGCAGGCTGCACCGTCCAAATAGGGTTTGAACTGATTTCCACCCCCGAAATACCCGACACACGACAGATTTAGCCTCCACGCAGGGGATTTCCTCCCCTAAGCGACGGCAAGCCGTCCAAATAGGGTTTGAAACTGATTTCACCCCCCCGAAATACCCTGACACACGACAGATTTAGCTCACCGCAGGGGATTTCCTCCTAAGCCGTCCAAATAGGGTTTAAACTGATTTCCACCCCGAAATACCCGACACACGACAGATTTAGCCTCCACGCAGGGGATTTCTCCCTAAGCGACGGTGCAGCCGCAGGCTGCACCGTCCAAATAGGGTTTAAACTGATTTCCACCCCGAAATACCCGATACACGACAGATTTAGCCTCCACGCAGGGGATTTCCTCCCTAAGCGACGGTGCAGCCGCAGGCTGCACCGTCCAAATAGGGTTTAAACTGATTTCCACCCCGAAATACCCGACACACGACAGATTTAGCCTCCACGCAGGGGATTTCTCCTAAGCGACGGCACCGTCCAAATAGGGTTTAAACTGATTTCCACCCCGAAATACCCGATACACGACAGATTTAGCCTCCACGCAGGGGATTTCCTCCCAAGCGACGCAGCAGCCGCAGGCTGCACCGTCCAAATAGGGTTTAAACTGATTTCCACCCCGAAATACCCGATACACGACAGATTTAGCCTCCACGCAGGGGATTTCCTCCCAGCGACGCAGCCGCAGGCTGCACCGTCCAAATAGGGTTTAAACTGATTTCCACCCCGAAATACCCGACACACGACAGATTTAGCCTCCACGCAGGGGATTTCCTCCCTAAGCCGTCCAAATAGGGTTTAAACTGATTTCCACCCCGAAATACCCGATACACGACAGATTTAGCCTCCACGCAGGGGATTTCCTCCCTAGCGATGGTGCAGCCGCAGGCGGCACCGTCCAAATAGGGTTTAAACTGATTTCCACCCCGAAATACCCGACACACGACAGATTTAGCCTCCACGCAGGGGACTTCCTAACCTAAGCGACGGTGCAGCCGCAGGCTGCACCGTCCAAATAGGGTTTAAACTGATTTCCACCCCGAAATACCCGACACACGACAGATTTAGCCTCCACGCAGGGATTTCTCCTAGCGACGGCAGCCGCAGGCTGCACCGTCCAAATAGGGTTTAAACTGATTTCCACCCCGAAATACCCGATACACGACAGATTTAGCCTCCACGCAGGGGATTTCCTCCTAAGCGACGGTGCAGCCGCAGGCTGCACCGTCCAAATAGGGTTTAAACTGATTTCCACCCCGAAATACCCGGATACACGACAGATTTAGCCTCCACGCAGGGATTTCCTCCCCTAAGCCGTCCAAATAGGGTTTAAACTGATTTCCAACCCCGAAATACCCGACACACGACAGATTTAGCCTCCACGCAGGGGATTTCCTCCCCTAAGCGACGATGCAGCCGCAGGCTGCACCGTCCAAACAGGGTTTAAACCGATTTCCACCCCCGAAATACCCGATACACGACAGATTTAGCCTCCATGCAGGGGATTTCCTCCTAGCGACGGTGCAGCCGCAGGCTGCACCGTCCAAATAGGGTTTGAACTGATTTCCACCCCCGAAATACCCGACACACGACAGATTTAGCCTCCACGCAGGGGATTTCCCCCCTAAGCCGTCCAAATAGGGTTTAAACTGATTTCCACCCCCGAAATACCCGATACACGACAGATTTAGCCTCCACGCAGGGATTTCCTCCCCTAAGCGATGGTGCAGCCGCAGGCTGCACCGTCCAAATAGGGTTTAAACTGATTTCCTCCCCCGAAATACCCGATACACGACAGATTTAGCCTCCACGCAGGGGATTTCTCCTAAGCGAGCAGCCGCAGGCTGCCCCGTCCAAATAGGGCTTACACTCACTTCCACCCACGAAATCCCCCACACACGCCAGATTTAGCCTCCACGCAGGGATTTCCTCCCAAGCCGTCCAAATAGGGTTTAAACTGATTTCCACCCCGAAATACCCGATACACGACAGATTTAGCCTCCACGCAGGATTTCCTCCTAGCGACGCAGCCGCAGGCTGCACCGTCCAAATAGGGTTTAAACTGATTTCCACCCCGAAATACCCGATACACGACAGATTTAGCCTCCACGCAGGGGATTTCCTCCCAGCGATTGCAGCCGCAGGCTGCACCGTCCAAATAGGGTTTGAACTGATTTCCACCCCCGAAATACCCGACACACGACAGATTTAGCCTCCACGCAGGGGATTTCCTCCCCTAAGCCGTCCAAATAGGGTTTAAACTGATTTCCACCCCCGAAATACCCGATACACGACAGATTTAGCCTCCACGCAGGGGATTTCCTCCCAAGCGAGCCGCAGGCTGCACCGTCCAAATAGGGTTTAAACTGATTTCCACCCCCGAAATACCCGACACACGACAGATTTAGCCTCCACGCAGGGATTTCCTCCCCTAAGCGATGGTGCAGCCGCAGGCTGCACCGTCCAAATAGGGTTTAAACTGATTTCCACCCCCGAAATACCCGATACACGACAGATTTAGCCTCCACGCAGGGGATTTCCTCCCCTAAGCCGTCCAAATAGGGTTTAAACTGATTTCCACCCCCGAAATACCCGACACACGACAGATTTAGCCTCCACGCAGGGATTTCCTCCCCTAAGCGATGGTGCAGCCGCAGGCTGCACCGTCCAAATAGGGTTTAAACTGATTTCCACCCCGAAATACCCGATACACGACAGATTTAGCCTCCACGCAGGGGATTTCCTCCCCTAAGCCGTCCAAATAGGGTTTAAACTGATTTCCACCCCCGAAATACCCGACACACGACAGATTTAGCCTCCACGCAGGGGATTTCCTCCCCTAAGCCGTCCAAATAGGGTTTGAACTGATTTCCACCCCCGAAATACCCGACACACGACAGATTTAGCCTCCACGCAGGGGATTTCCTCCTAGCGACGGTGCAGCCGCAGGCTGCACCGTCCAAATAGGGTTTAAACTGATTTCCACCCCGAAATACCCGATACACGACAGATTTAGCCTCCACGCAGGGGATTTCCTCCCTAAGCGACAGCCGCAGGCTGCACCGTCCAAATAGGGTTTAAACTGATTTCCACCCCGAAATACCCGACACACGACAGATTTAGCCTCCACGCAGGGGATTTCCTCCTAAGCCGTCCAAATAGGGTTTAAACTGATTTCCACCCCGAAATACCCGATACACGACAGATTTAGCCTCCACGCAGGGGATTTCCTCCTAAGCGACAGCCGCAGGCTGCACCGTCCAAATAGGGTTTAAACTGATTTCCACCCCGAAATACCCGACACACGACAGATTTAGCCTCCACGCAGGGATTTCTCCCAAGCGATGCAGCCGCAGCTGCACCGTCCAAATAGGGTTTAAACTGATTTCCACCCCGAAATACCCGATACACGACAGATTTAGCCTCCACGCAGGGATTTCCTCCTAAGCGACGGTGCAGCCGCAGGCTGCACCGTCCAAATAGGGTTTAAACTGATTTCCACCCCGAAATACCCGACACACGACAGATTTAGCCTCCACGCAGGGATTTCTCCTAGCGATGGTGCAGCCGCAGGCTGCACCGTCCAAATAGGGTTTAAACTGATTTCCACCCCGAAATACCCGACACACGACAGATTTAGCCTCCACGCAGGGGATTTCCTCAAGCGATGGTGCAGCCGCAGGCTGCACCGTCCAAATAGGGTTTAAACTGATTTCCACCCCGAAATACCCGACACACGACAGATTTAGCCTCCACGCAGGGGATTTCCTCCCTAAGCCGTCCAAATAGGGTTTAAACTGATTTCCACCCCGAAATACCCGATACACGACAGATTTAGCCTCCACGCAGGATTTCCTCCTAGCGATGCAGCCGCAGGCTGCACCGTCCAAATAGGGTTTAAACTGATTTCCACCCCGAAATACCCGACACACGACAGATTTAGCCTCCACGCAGGGGATTTCCTCCCTAAGCCGTCCAAATAGGGTTTAAACTGATTTCCACCCCGAAATACCCGACACACGACAGATTTAGCCTCCACGCAGGGGATTTCCCAGCGATGCAGCCGCAGGCTGCACCGTCCAAATAGGGTTTAAACTGATTTCCACCCCGAAATACCCGACACACGACAGATTTAGCCTCCACGCAGGGGATTTCCTCCCTAAGCCGTCCAAATAGGGTTTAAACTGATTTCCACCCCGAAATACCCGATACACGACAGATTTAGCCTCCACGCAGGGATTTCCTCCCTAAGCCGCAGGCTGCACCGTCCAAATAGGGTTTAAACTGATTTCCACCCCGAAATACCCGACACACGACAGATTTAGCCTCCACGCAGGGGATTTCCTCCTAAGCGATGGTGCAGCCGCAGGCTGCACCGTCCAAATAGGGTTTAAACTGATTTCCACCCCGAAATACCCGACACACGACAGATTTAGCCTCCACGCAGGGGATTTCCTCCTAAGCCGTCCAAATAGGGTTTAAACTGATTTCCACCCCGAAATACCCGATACACGACAGATTTAGCCTCCACGCAGGGGATTTCCTCCTAAGCGATGGTGCAGCCGCAGGCTGCACCGTCCAAATAGGGTTTAAACTGATTTCCACCCCGAAATACCCGATACACGACAGATTTAGCCTCCACGCAGGGGATTTCTCCAGCGATGAGCAGCCGCAGGCTGCACCGTCCAAATAGGGTTTAAACTGATTTCCACCCCCGAAATACCCGACACACGACAGATTTAGCCTCCACGCAGGGGATTTCCTCCCCTAAGCCGTCCAAATAGGGTTTAAACTGATTTCCACCCCCGAAATACCCGATACACGACAGATTTAGCCTCCACGCAGGGGATTTCCTCCCCTAAGCGATGGTGCAGCCGCAGGCTGCACCGTCCAAATAGGGTTTAAACTGATTTCCACCCCCGAAATACCCGATACACGACAGATTTAGCCTCCACGCAGGGATTTCCTCCCCTAAGCGATGGTGCAGCCGCAGGCTGCACCGTCCAAATAGGGTTTAAACTGATTTCCACCCCCGAAATACCCGACACACGACAGATTTAGCCTCCACGCAGGGGATTTCCTCCCCTAAGCCGTCCAAATAGGGTTTAAACTGATTTCCACCCCCGAAATACCCGATACACGACAGATTTAGCCTCCACGCAGGGATTTCCTCCCCTAAGCGATGGTGCAGCCGCAGGCTGCACCGTCCAAATAGGGTTTAAACTGATTTCCACCCCGAAATACCCGATACACGACAGATTTAGCCTCCACGCAGGGATTTCCTCCCCTAAGCGATGGTGCAGCCGCAGGCTGCACCGTCCAAATAGGGTTTAAACTGATTTCCACCCCCGAAATACCCGACACACGACAGATTTAGCCTCCACGCAGGGGATTTCCTCCCCTAAGCGATGGTGCAGCCGCAGGCTGCACCGTCCAAATAGGGTTTAAACTGATTTCCACCCCCGAAATACCCGATACACGACAGATTTAGCCTCCACGCAGGGGATTTCCTCCCCTAAGCGATGGTGCAGCCGCAGGCTGCACCGTCCAAATAGGGTTTAAACTGATTTCCACCCCCGAAATACCCGACACACGACAGATTTAGCCTCCACGCAGGGGATTTCCTCCCCTAAGCCGTCCAAATAGGGTTTAAACTGATTTCCACCCCCGAAATACCCGATACACGACAGATTTAGCCTCCACGGATGGGATTTCCTCCTAGCGACGGTGCAGCCGCAGGCTGCACCGTCCAAATAGGGTTTAAACTGATTTCCACCCCGAAATACCCGACACACGACAGATTTAGCCTCCACGCAGGGATTTCCTCCTAAACGAGCAGCCGCAGGCTGCACCGTCCAAATAGGGTTTAAACTGATTTCCACCCCGAAATACCCGATACACGACAGATTTAGCCTCCACGCAGGGGATTTCCTCCTAAGCGATGGTGCAGCCGCAGGCTGCACCGTCCAAATAGGGTTTAAACTGATTTCCACCCCGAAATACCCGACACACGACAGATTTAGCCTCCACGCAGGATTTCCTCCCTAAGCGATGGTGCAGCCGCAGGCTGCACCGTCCAAATAGGGTTTAAACTGATTTCCACCCCGAAATACCCGGACACACGACAGATTTAGCCTCCACGCAGGGGATTTCCTCCCAGCGACAGGTGCAGCCGCAGGCTGCACCGTCCAAATAGGGTTTAAACTGATTTCCACCCCAAAATACCCGCCACACGACAGATTTACCCTCCACGCAGGATTTTCCCTCCCCTAAGCCGTCCAAATAGGGTTTAAACTGATTTCCACCCCGAAATACCCGATACACGACAGATTTAGCCTCCACGCAGGGGATTTCTCCTAAGCGACGGTGCAGCCGCAGGCTGCACCGTCCAAATAGGGTTTAAACTGATTTCCACCCCGAAATACCCGACACACGACAGATTTAGCCTCCACGCAGGGATTTCCTCCCTAAGCGACGGCAGCCAGGCTGCACCGTCCAAATAGGGTTTAAACTGATTTCCACCCCGAAATACCCGACACACGACAGATTTAGCCTCCACGCAGGGGATTTCCTCCTAAGCGATGAGCAGCCGCAGGCTGCACCGTCCAAATAGGGTTTAAACTGATTTCCACCCCGAAATACCCGACACACGACAGATTTAGCCTCCACGCAGGGATTTCCTCCCAAGCCGCAGGCTGGCACCGTCCAAATAGGGTTTAAACTGATTTCCACCCCGAAATACCCGACACACGACAGATTTAGCCTCCACGCAGGGGATTTCCTCCCTAAGCGCAGCCGCAGGCTGCACCGTCCAAATAGGGTTTAAACTGATTTCCACCCCGAAATACCCGATACACGACAGATTTAGCCTCCACGCAGGGGATTTCCTCCCTAAGCCGTCCAAATAGGGTTTAAACTGATTTCCACCCCGAAATACCCGATACACGACAGATTTAGCCTCCACGCAGGGGATTTCCTCCCTAAGCGACGGCAGCCGCAGGCTGCACCGTCCAAATAGGGTTTAAACTGATTTCCACCCCGAAATACCCGACACACGACAGATTTAGCCTCCACGCAGGATTTCCTCCCAAGCCGCAGGCTCACCGTCCAAATAGGGTTTAAACTGATTTCCACCCCGAAATACCCGATACACGACAGATTTAGCCTCCACGCAGGGATTTCCTCCCTAAGCGATGCAGCCGCAGGCTGCACCGTCCAAATAGGGTTTAAACTGATTTCCACCCCGAAATACCCGGACACACGACAGATTTAGCCTCCACGCAGGGGATTTCCTCCCAGCGACGGTGCAGCCGCAGGCTGCACCGTCCAAATAGGGTTTAAACTGATTTCCACCCCGAAATACCCGATACACGACAGATTTAGCCTCCACGCAGGGGATTTCCTCCCAAGCGATGCAGCCGCAGGCTGCACCGTCCAAATAGGGTTTAAACTGATTTCCACCCCGAAATACCCGATACACGACAGATTTAGCCTCCACGCAGGGGATTTCCTCCCCAGCGATGCAGCCGCAGGCTGCACCGTCCAAATAGGGTTTAAACTGATTTCCACCCCGAAATACCCGACACACGACAGATTTAGCCTCCACGCAGGGGATTTCCTCCCTAAGCCGTCCAAATAGGGTTTAAACTGATTTCCACCCCGAAATACCCGATACACGACAGATTTAGCCTCCACGCAGGGATTTCCTCCTAAGCGACGGTGCAGCCGCAGGCTGCACCGTCCAAATAGGGTTTAAACTGATTTCCACCCCGAAATACCCGATACACGACAGATTTAGCCTCCACGCAGGGATTTCCTCCCTAAGCGACGGTGCAGCCGCAGGCTGCACCGTCCAAATAGGGTTTAAACTGATTTCCACCCCGAAATACCCGATACACGACAGATTTAGCCTCCACGCAGGGATTTCCTCCTAAGCGATGAGCAGCCGCAGGCTGCACCGTCCAAATAGGGTTTAAACTGATTTCCACCCCGAAATACCCGATACACGACAGATTTAGCCTCCACGCAGGGATTTCCTCCCTAAGCCGTCCAAATAGGGTTTAAACTGATTTCCACCCCGAAATACCCGATACACGACAGATTTAGCCTCCACGCAGGGGATTTCCTCCCAGCGATTTGCAGCCGCAGGCTGCACCGTCCAAATAGGGTTTAAACTGATTTCCACCCCGAAATACCCGACACACGACAGATTTAGCCTCCACGCAGGGATTTCCTCCCTAAGCCGTCCAAATAGGGTTTAAACTGATTTCCACCCCGAAATACCCGATACACGACAGATTTAGCCTCCACGCAGGGATTTCTCCTAAGCGATGCAGCCGCAGGCTGCACCGTCCAAATAGGGTTTAAACTGATTTCCACCCCGAAATACCCGATACACGACAGATTTAGCCTCCACGCAGGGGATTTCCTCCCTAGCGAGAGCCGCAGGCTGCACCGTCCAAATAGGGTTTAAACTTATTTCTACCCCCGAAATACCCGATCCACGACAGATTTAGCCTCCACGCAGGGGACTTCCTAACCTAAGCGAAGGTGCAGCCGCAGGCTGCACCGTCCAAATAGGGTTTAAACTGATTTCCACCCCGAAATACCCGACACACAACAGATTTAGCCTCCACGCATGGGATTTCCTTCCCTAAGCGATGGTGCAGCCGCAGGCTGCACCGTCCAAATAGGGTTTAAACTGATTTCCACCCCGAAATACCCGATACACGACAGATTTAGCCTCCACGCAGGGGATTTCCTCCCTAAGCGATCAGCCGCAGGCTGCACCGTCCAAATAGGGTTTAAACTGATTTCCACCCCGAAATACCCGATACACGACAGATTTAGCCTCCACGCAGGGGATTTCCTCCCTAAGCCGTCCAAATAGGGTTTAAACTGATTTCCACCCCGAAATACCCGACACACGACAGATTTAGCCTCCACGCAGGGGATTTCCTCCTAGCGACAGCCGCAGGCTGCACCGTCCAAATAGGGTTTAAACTGATTTCCACCCCGAAATACCCGACACACGACAGATTTAGCCTCCACGCAGGGATTTCCTCCCTAAGCCGTCCAAATAGGGTTTAAACTGATTTCCACCCCGAAATACCCGATACACGACAGATTTAGCCTCCACGCAGGGGATTTCCTCAGCGATGGTGCAGCCGCAGGCTGCACCGTCCAAATAGGGTTTAAACTGATTTCCACCCCGAAATACCCGATACACGACAGATTTAGCCTCCACGCAGGGATTTCCTCCTAAGCGACAGCAGCCGCAGGCTGCACCGTCCAAATAGGGTTTAAACTGATTTCCACCCCGAAATACCCGACACACGACAGATTTAGCCTCCACGCAGGATTTCCTCCCTAAGCCGCAGGCTGCACCGTCCAAATAGGGTTTAAACTGATTTCCACCCCGAAATACCCGATACACGACAGATTTAGCCTCCACGCAGGGGATTTCCTCCTAAGCGATGCAGCCGCAGGCTGCACCGTCCAAATAGGGTTTAAACTGATTTCCACCCCGAAATACCCGACACACGACAGATTTAGCCTCCACGCAGGATTTCCTCCCAAGCGATGGTGCAGCCGCAGGCTGCACCGTCCAAATAGGGTTTAAACTGATTTCCACCCCGAAATACCCGACACACGACAGATTTAGCCTCCACGCAGGGGATTTCCTCCCTAAGCCGTCCAAATAGGGTTTAAACTGATTTCCACCCCCGAAATACCCGATACACGACAGATTTAGCCTCCACGCAGGGGATTTCCTCCCCTAAGCGATGGTGCAGCCGCAGGCTGCACCGTCCAAATAGGGTTTAAACTGATTTCCACCCCCGAAATACCCGACACACGACAGATTTAGCCTCCACGCAGGGGATTTCCTCCCCTAAGCCGTCCAAATAGGGTTTAAACTGATTTCCACCCCCGAAATACCCGATACACGACAGATTTAGCCTCCACGCAGGGGATTTCCTTCCCTAAGCGATGGTGCAGCCGCAGGCTGCACCGTCCAAATAGGGTTTGAACTGATTTCCACCCCCGAAATACCCGACACACGACAGATTTAGCCTCCACGCAGGGGATTTCCTCCCCTAAGCGCCGGTGCAGCCGCAGGCTGCACCGTCCAAATAGGGTTTAAACTGATTTCCACCCCCGAAATACCCGACACACGACAGATTTAGCCTCCACGCAGGGGATTTCCTCCCCTAAGCCGTCCAAATAGGGTTTAAACTGATTTCCACCCCCGAAATACCCGATACACGACAGATTTAGCCTCCACGCAGGGGATTTCCTCCCTAAGCGATGGTGCAGCCGCAGGCTGCACCGTCCAAATAGGACACAAACTGATTTCCACCCCCGAAATACCCGACACACGACAGATTTAGCCTCCACGCAGGGGATTTCCTCCCCTAAGCGACGTCCAAATAGGGTTCAAACTGATTTCCACCACCGAAATACCCGATACACGACATATTTAGCCTCCACGCAGGGGATTTCCTCCTAAGCGATGTGCAGCCGCAGGCTGCACCGTCCAAATAGGGTTTAAACTGATTTCCACCCCGAAATACCCGACACACGACAGATTTAGCCTCCACGCAGGATTTCCTCCCTAAGCGACGGTGCAGCCGCAGGCTGCACCGTCCAAATAGGGTTTAAACTGATTTCCACCCCCCGAAATACCCGACACACGACAGATTTAGCCTCCACGCATGGGATTTCCTTCCCTAAGCGACGGCACCGTCCAAATAGGGTTTGAACTGATTTCCACCCCCGAAATACCCGACACACGACAGATTTAGCCTCCACGCAGGGGATTTCCTCCCCTATGCGATGGTGCAGCCGCAGGCTGCACCGTCCAAATAGGGTTTAAACTGATTTCCACCCCAGAAATACCCGACACACGACAGATTTAGCCTCCACGCAGAGGATTTCCTCCTAAGCGATGCAGCCGCAGGCTGCACCGTCCAAATAGGGTTTAAACTGATTTCCACCCCGAAATACCCGACACACGACAGATTTAGCCTCCACGCAGGGGATTTCCTCCCTAAGCCGTCCAAATAGGGTTTAAACTGATTTCCACCCCGAAATACCCGATACACGACAGATTTAGCCTCCACGCAGGGGATTTCCTCCTAAGCGACAGCAGCCGCAGGCTGCACCGTCCAAATAGGGTTTAAACTGATTTCCACCCCGAAATACCCGACACACGACAGATTTAGCCTCCACGCAGGGATTTCCTCCCTAAGCCGTCCAAATAGGGTTTAAACTGATTTCCACCCCGAAATACCCGATACACGACAGATTTAGCCTCCACGCAGGGATTTCCTCCTAAGCGATGGTGCAGCCGCAGGCTGCACCGTCCAAATAGGGTTTAAACTGATTTCCACCCCGAAATACCCGATACACGACAGATTTAGCCTCCACGCAGGGATTTCCTCCTAAGCGACGGTGCAGCCGCAGGCTGCACCGTCCAAATAGGGTTTAAACTGATTTCCACCCCGAAATACCCGACACACGACAGATTTAGCCTCCACGCAGGGGATTTCCTCCCTAAGCCGTCCAAATAGGGTTTAAACTGATTTCCACCCCGAAATACCCGACACACGACAGATTTAGCCTCCACGCAGGGATTTCCTCCCTAAGCGACAGCCGCAGGCTGCACCGTCCAAATAGGGTTTAAACTGATTTCCACCCCGAAATACCCGACACACGACAGATTTAGCCTCCACGCAGGGGATTTCCTCCTGCGATGGTGCAGCCGCAGGCTGCACCGTCCAAATAGGGTTTAAACTGATTTCCACCCCGAAATACCCGGATACACGACAGATTTAGCCTCCACGCAGGGGATTTCCTCCCTAAGCCGTCCAAATAGGGTTTAAACTGATTTCCACCCCGAAATACCCGATACACGACAGATTTAGCCTCCACGCAGGATTTCCTCCTAGCGATGGTGCAGCCGCAGGCTGCACCGTCCAAATAGGGTTTAAACTGATTTCCACCCCGAAATACCCGACACACGACAGATTTAGCCTCCACGCAGGGATTTCCTCCCAGCGATGGTGCAGCCGCAGGCTGCACCGTCCAAATAGGGTTTAAACTGATTTCCACCCCGAAATACCCGACACACGACAGATTTAGCCTCCACGCAGGGGATTTCCTCCTAGCGATGGTGCAGCCGCAGGCTGCACCGTCCAAATAGGGTTTAAACTGATTTCCACCCCGAAATACCCGATACACGACAGATTTAGCCTCCACGCAGGGGATTTCCTCCTAAGCCGTCCAAATAGGGTTTAAACTGATTTCCACCCCGAAATACCCGACACACGACAGATTTAGCCTCCACGCAGGGATTTCCTCCCTGAGCGAGGTAGCCGCAGGCTGCACCGTCCAAATAGGGTTTAAACTGATTTCCACCCCGAAATACCCGATACACGACAGATTTAGCCTCCACGCAGGGGATTTCCTCCTAAGCGATGGTGCAGCCGCAGGCTGCACCGTCCAAATAGGGTTTAAACTGATTTCCACCCCGAAATACCCGATACACGACAGATTTAGCCTCCACGCAGGGGATTTCCTCCCTAAGCGACGGTGCAGCCGCAGGCTGCACCGTCCAAATAGGGTTTAAACTGATTTCCACCCCGAAATACCCGACACACGACAGATTTAGCCTCCACGCAGGGGATTTCCTCCCTAAGCCGTCCAAATAGGGTTTAAACTGATTTCCACCCCGAAATACCCGATACACGACAGATTTAGCCTCCACGCAGGGGATTTCCTCCAGCGATGGTGCAGCCGCAGGCTGCACCGTCCAAATAGGGTTTAAACTGATTTCCACCCCGAAATACCCGACACACGACAGATTTAGCCTCCACGCAGGGATTTCTCCCTAAGCCGTCCAAATAGGGTTTAAACTGATTTCCACCCCGAAATACCCGATACACGACAGATTTAGCCTCCACGCAGGATTTCCTCCTAAGCGATGGTGCAGCCGCAGGCTGCACCGTCCAAATAGGGTTTAAACTGATTTCCACCCCGAAATACCCGACACACGACAGATTTAGCCTCCACGCAGGGATTTCCTCCCAGCGATGCAGCCGCAGGCTGCACCGCCCGAATGGGGTTTAAACTGATTTCCACCCCGAAATACCCGTTACACGACAGATTTAGCCTCCACGCAGGGGATTTCCTCCCCTAAGCGATGATCAGCCGCAGGCTGCACCGCCCGAATAGGGTTTAAACTGATTTCCACCCCGAAATACCCGATACACGACAGATTTAGCCCCCACGCAGGGGATTTCCTCCCCTAAGCCACCGTCTAAATAGGGTTTAAACTGATTTCCACCCCCGAAATACCCGATACACGACAGATTTAGCCTCCACGCAGGGGATTTCCTCCCCTAAGCGATGGTCAGCCGCAGGCTGCACCGTCCAAATAGGGTTTAAACTGATTTCCACCCCGAAATACCCGGACACACGACAGATTTAGCCTCCACGCAGGGGATTTCCTCCTAAGCGATGAGTGCAGCCGCAGGCTGCACCGTCCAAATAGGGTTTAAACTGATTTCCACCCCGAAATACCCGACACACGACAGATTTAGCCTCCACGCAGGGATTTCCTCCTAAGCGACGCAGCCGCAGGCTGCACCGTCCAAATAGGGTTTAAACTGATTTCCACCCCGAAATACCCGACACACGACAGATTTAGCCTCCACGCAGGGGATTTCCTCCCTAAGCCGTCCAAATAGGGTTTAAACTGATTTCCACCCCGAAATACCCGATACACGACAGATTTAGCCTCCACGCAGGGGATTTCCTCCCTAAGCGACAGCAGCCGCAGGCTGCACCGTCCAAATAGGGTTTAAACTGATTTCCACCCCGAAATACCCGACACACGACAGATTTAGCCTCCACGCAGGGGATTTCCTCCTCAAGCCGCAGGCTGCACTGTCCAAATAGGGTTTAAACTGATTTCCACCCCGAAATACCCGACACACGACAGATTTAGCCTCCACGCAGGGGATTTCCTCCCTAAGCGATGGTGCAGCCGCAGGCTGCACCGTCCAAATAGGGTTTAAACTGATTTCCACCCCCGAAATACCCGACACACGACAGATTTAGCCTCCACGCAGGGGATTTCCTCCCCTAAGCGATGGTGCAGCCGCAGGCTGCACCGTCCAAATGGGGTTTAAACTGATTTCCACCCCCGAAATACCCGACACACGACAGATTTAGCCTCCACGCAGGGGATTTCCCCCCTAAGCCGTCCAAATAGGGTTTAAACTGATTTCCACCCCCGAAATACCCGATACACGACAGATTTAGCCTCCACGCAGGGATTTCCTCCCCTAAGCGATGGTGCAGCCGCAGGCTGCACCGTCCAAATGGGGTTTAAACTGATTTCCACCCCCGAAATACCCGACACACGACAGATTTAGCCTCCACGCAGGGGATTTCCTCCTAGCGATGCAGCCGCAGGCTGCACCGTCCAAATAGGGTTTAAACTGATTTCCACCCCGAAATACCCGACACACGACAGATTTAGCCTCCACGCAGGGATTTCCTCCCTAAGCCGTCCAAATAGGGTTTAAACTGATTTCCACCCCGAAATACCCGATACACGACAGATTTAGCCTCCACGCAGGGATTTCCTCCTAAGCGATGGCAGCCGCAGGCTGCACCGTCCAAATAGGGTTTAAACTGATTTCCACCCCGAAATACCCGACACACGACAGATTTAGCCTCCACGCAGGGGATTTCCTCCTAAGCGACGGCAGCCGCAGGCTGCACCGTCCAAATAGGGTTTAAACTGATTTCCACCCCGAAATACCCGATACACGACAGATTTAGCCTCCACGCAGGGGATTTCCTCCTAAGCGATGCAGCCGCAGGCTGCACCGTCCAAATAGGGTTTAAACTGATTTCCACCCCGAAATACCCGATACACGACAGATTTAGCCTCCACGCAGGGATTTCTCCTAAGCGAGCAGCCGCAGGCTGCACCGTCCAAATAGGGTTTAAACTGATTTCCACCCCGAAATACCCGACACACGACAGATTTAGCCTCCACGCAGGGGATTTCCTCCCTAAGCCGTCCAAATAGGGTTTAAACTGATTTCCACCCCGAAATACCCGACACACGACAGATTTAGCCTCCACGCAGGGGATTTCCTCCCAGCGATGGTGCAGCCGCAGGCTGCACCGTCCAAATAGGGTTTAAACTGATTTCCACCCCGAAATACCCGATACACGACAGATTTAGCCTCCACGCAGGGATTTCCTCCTAAGCGATGGTGCAGCCGCAGGCTGCACCGTCCAAATAGGGTTTAAACTGATTTCCACCCCGAAATACCCGACACACGACAGATTTAGCCTCCACGCAGGGATTTCCTCCCTAAGCCGTCCAAATAGGGTTTAAACTGATTTCCACCCCGAAATACCCGATACACGACAGATTTAGCCTCCACGCAGGGATTTCCTCCTAAGCGACGAGTGCAGCCGCAGGCTGCACCGTCCAAATAGGGTTTAAACTGATTTCCACCCCGAAATACCCGACACACGACAGATTTAGCCTCCACGCAGGGGATTTCCTCCCTAAGCCGCAGGCTGCACCGTCCAAATAGGGTTTAAACTGATTTCCACCCCCGAAATACCCGATACACGACAGATTTAGCCTCCACGCAGGGATTTCCTCCCCTAAGCGATGGTGCAGCCGCAGGCTGCACCGTCCAAATAGGGTTTAAACTGATTTCCACCCCCGAAGTACCCGACACACGACAGATTTAGCCTCCACGCAGGGGATTTCCTCCCAGCGACGGTGCAGCCGCAGGCTGCACCGTCCAAATAGGGTTTAAACTGATTTCCACCCCGAAATACCCGACACACGACAGATTTAGCCTCCACGCAGGGGATTTCCTCCTAAGCGACAGCCGCAGGCTGCACCGTCCAAATAGGGTTTAAACTGATTTCCACCCCGAAATACCCGACACACGACAGATTTAGCCTCCACGCAGGGATTTCCTCCCTAAGCCGTCCAAATAGGGTTTAAACTGATTTCCACCCCGAAATACCCGATACACGACAGATTTAGCCTCCACGCAGGGGATTTCCTCCTAGCGATGGTGCAGCCGCAGGCTGCACCGTCCAAATAGGGTTTAAACTGATTTCCACCCCGAAATACCCGACACACGACAGATTTAGCCTCCACGCAGGGGATTTCCTCCTAAGCGACGAGCAGCCGCAGGCTGCACCGTCCAAATAGGGTTTAAACTGATTTCCACCCCGAAATACCCGATACACGACAGATTTAGCCTCCACGCAGGGGATTTCCTCCTAGCGACGATGAGCAGCCGCAGGCTGCACCGTCCAAATAGGGTTTAAACTGATTTCCACCCCGAAATACCCGACACACGACAGATTTAGCCTCCACGCAGGGGATTTCCTCCCTAAGCCGTCCAAATAGGGTTTAAACTGATTTCCACCCCGAAATACCCGATACACGACAGATTTAGCCTCCACGCAGGGGATTTCCTCCCAAGCGATGGTGCAGCCGCAGGCTGCACCGTCCAAATAGGGTTTAAACTGATTTCCACCCCGAAATACCCGACACACGACAGATTTAGCCTCCACGCAGGGATTTCCTCCCTAGCGACAGCAGCCGCAGGCTGCACCGTCCAAATAGGGTTTAAACTGATTTCCACCCCGAAATACCCGACACACGACAGATTTAGCCTCCACGCAGGGGATTTCCTCCCTAAGCCGTCCAAATAGGGTTTAAACTGATTTCCACCCCGAAATACCCGACACACGACAGATTTAGCCTCCACGCAGGGATTTCCTCCTAGCGATGGTGCAGCCGCAGGCTGCACCGTCCAAATAGGGTTTAAACTGATTTCCACCCCGAAATACCCGACACACGACAGATTTAGCCTCCACGCAGGGGATTTCCTCCCTAAGCCGTCCAAATAGGGTTTAAACTGATTTCCACCCCGAAATACCCGACACACGACAGATTTAGCCTCCACGCAGGGGATTTCTCCTAGCGATGGTGCAGCCGCAGGCTGCACCGTCCAAATAGGGTTTAAACTGATTTCCACCCCGAAATACCCGACACACGACAGATTTAGCCTCCACGCAGGGGATTTCCTCCTAAGCGATGCAGCCGCAGGCTGCACCGTCCAAATAGGGTTTAAACTGATTTCCACCCCGAAATACCCGATACACGACAGATTTAGCCTCCACGCAGGGGATTTCCTCCTAAGCGACGGTGCAGCCGCAGGCTGCACCGTCCAAATAGGGTTTAAACTGATTTCCACCCCGAAATACCCGACACACGACAGATTTAGCCTCCACGCAGGGATTTCCTCCCTAAGCCGTCCAAATAGGGTTTAAACTGATTTCCACCCCGAAATACCCGATACACGACAGATTTAGCCTCCACGCAGGGGATTTCCTAGCGATGGTGCAGCCGCAGGCTGCACCGTCCAAATAGGGTTTAAACTGATTTCCACCCCGAAATACCCGACACACGACAGATTTAGCCTCCACGCAGGGGATTTCCTCCCTAAGCCGTCCAAATAGGGTTTAAACTGATTTCCACCCCGAAATACCCGATACACGACAGATTTAGCCTCCACGCAGGGATTTCTCCCTAAGCGACAGCAGCCGCAGGCTGCACCGTCCAAATGGAGTTTAAACTGATTTCCACCCCCGAAATACCCGATACACGACAGATTTAGCCTCCACGCAGGGATTTCCTCCCCTAAGCCGTCCAAATAGGGTTTAAACTGATTTCCACCCCCGAAATACCCGATACACGACAGATTTAGCCTCCACGCAGGGGATTTCCTCCCCTAAGCGACGGTGCAGCCGCAGGCTGCACCGTCCAAATAGGGTTTAAACTGATTTCCACCCCCGAAATACCCGACACACGACAGATTTAGCCTCCACGCAGGGGATTTCCTCCCCTAAGCCGTCCAAATAGGGTTTAAACTGATTTCCACCCCCGAAATACCCGATACACGACAGATTTAGCCTCCACGCAGGGGATTTCCTCCCCTAAGCCGTCCAAATAGGGTTTAAACTGATTTCCACCCCCGAAATACCCGATACACGACAGATTTAGCCTCCACGCAGGGATTTCCTCCCCTAAGCGATGGTGCAGCCGCAGGCTGCACCGTCCAAATAGGGTTTAAACTGATTTCCACCCCCGAAATACCCGACACACGACAGATTTAGCCTCCACGCAGGGAATTTCCTCCGCTAAGCCGTACAAATAGGGTTTAAACTGATTTCCACCCCCGAAATACCCGATACACGACAGATTTAGCCTCCACGCAGGGGATTTCCTCCCCTGAGCGATGGTGCAGCCGCAGGCTGCACCGTCCAAATAGGGTTTAAACTGATTTCCACCCCCGAAATACCCGATACACGACAGATTTAGCCTCCACGCAGGGGATTTCCTTCCCTAAGCGATGGTGCAGCCGCAGGCTGCACCGTCCAAATAGGGTTTGAACTGATTTCCACCCCCGAAATACCCGACACACGACAGATTTAGCCTCCACGCAGGGGATTTCCTCCCCTAAGCCGTCCAAATAGGGTTTAAACTGATTTCCACCCCCGAAATACCCGATACACGACAGATTTAGCCTCCACGCAGGGGATTTCCTTCCCCAAGCGATGGGCAGCCGCAGGCTGCACCGTCCAAATAGGGTTTAAACTGATTTCCACCCCGAAATACCCGACACACGACAGATTTAGCCTCCACGCAGGGGATTTCCTCCTAGCGATGGTGCAGCCGCAGGCTGCACCGTCCAAATAGGGTTTAAACTGATTTCCACCCCGAAATACCCGACACACGACAGATTTAGCCTCCACGCAGGGGATTTCCTCCCTAAGCCAGCCGCAGGCAGCTCCGCCCAATTAGGGTTTGAACTGATTTCCACCCCCGAAATACCCGATACACGACAGATTTAGCCTCCACGCAGGGATTTCCTCCCCTAAGCGATGGTGCAGCCGCAGGCTGCACCGTCCAAATAGGGTTTAAACTGATTTCCACCCCCGAAATACCCGATACACGACAGATTTAGCCTCCACGCAGGGGATTTCCTCCCCTAAGCGACCGCACCGTCCAAATAGTGTTTAAACTGAATTCCACCCCGAAATACCCGACACACGACAGATTTAGCCTCCACGCAGGGGATTTCCTCCCAAGCGACGGCACCGTCCAAATAGGGTTTAAACTGATTTCCACCCCGAAATACCCGACACACGACAGATTTAGCCTCCACGCAGGGATTTCCTCCTAAGCGATGGTGCAGCCGCAGGCTGCACCGTCCAAATAGGGTTTAAACTGATTTCCACCCCGAAATAGCCGATACACGACAGATTCAGCCTCCACGCAGGGGATTTCCTCCGCTAAGCCGTCCAAATAGGGTTTAAACTGATTTCCACCCGCGAAATACCCGATACACGACAGATTTAGCCTCCACGCAGGGGATTTCCTCCCCTAAGCGATGCAGCCGCAGGCTGCACCGTCCAAATAGGGTTTAAACTGATTTCCACCCCGAAATACCCGACACACGACAGATTTAGCCTCCACGCAGGGATTTCCTCAGCGATGCAGCCGCAGGCTGCACCGTCCAAATAGGGTTTAAACTGATTTCCACCCCGAAATACCCGATACACGACAGATTTAGCCTCCACGCAGGGATTTCCTCCCCAGCGATGAGCAGCCGCAGGCTGCACCGTCCAAATAGGGTTTAAACTGATTTCCACCCCGAAATACCCGACACACGACAGATTTAGCCTCCACGCAGGGGATTTCCTCCCTAAGCCGTCCAAATAGGGTTTAAACTGATTTCCACCCCGAAATACCCGATACACGACAGATTTAGCCTCCACGCAGGGATTTCCTCCCAGCGATGAGCAGCCGCAGGCTGCACCGTCCAAATAGGGTTTAAACTGATTTCCACCCCGAAATACCCGACACACGACAGATTTAGCCTCCACGCAGGGGATTTCCTCCCTAAGCCGTCCAAATAGGGTTTAAACTGATTTCCACCCCGAAATACCCGATACACGACAGATTTAGCCTCCACGCAGGGGATTTCTCCTAAGCGATGCAGCCGCAGGCTGCACCGTCCAAATAGGGTTTAAACTGATTTCCACCCCGAAATACCCGACACACGACAGATTTCGCCTCCACGCAGGGGATTCCCTCCCCTAAGACGTCCAAATACGGTTCAAACTGACTTCCACCCCCGAAATCCCCGATACACGACAGATTTAGCCTCCACGCAGGGGATTTCCTCCCCTGAGCGACGGGACAGCCGCAGGCTGCACCGTCCAAATAGGGTTTGAACTGATTTCCACCCCCGAAATACCCGACACACGACAGATTTAGCCTCCACGCAGGGGAGTTCCTCCCAGCGATTTGCAGCCGCAGGCTGCACCGTCCAAATAGGGTTTAAACTGATTTCCACCCCGAAATACCCGATACACGACAGATTTAGCCTCCACGCAGGGATTTCCTCCCTAAGCGATGAGCAGCCGCAGGCTGCACCGTCCAAATAGGGTTTAAACTGATTTCCACCCCGAAATACCCGACACACGACAGATTTAGCCTCCACGCAGGGATTTCCTCCCTAAGCCGTCCAAATAGGGTTTAAACTGATTTCCACCCCGAAATACCCGATACACGACAGATTTAGCCTCCACGCAGGGATTTCCTCCCTAGCGATGAGGTGCAGCCGCAGGCTGCACCGTCCAAATAGGGTTTAAACTGATTTCCACCCCGAAATACCCGACACACGACAGATTTAGCCTCCACGCAGGATTTCCTAAGCGACCGCAGGCTGCACCGTCCAAATAGGGTTTAAACTGATTTCCACCCCGAAATACCCGACACACGACAGATTTAGCCTCCACGCAGGGGATTTCCTCCCTAAGCCGTCCAAATAGGGTTTAAACTGATTTCCACCCCGAAATACCCGATACACGACAGATTTAGCCTCCACGCAGGGGATTTCCTCCCAAGCGATGGTGCAGCCGCAGGCTGCACCGTCCAAATAGGGTTTAAACTGATTTCCACCCCGAAATACCCGACACACGACAGATTTAGCCTCCACGCAGGGGATTTCCTCCCAAGCGATGGTGCAGCCGCAGGCTGCACCGTCCAAATAGGGTTTAAACTGATTTCCACCCCGAAATACCCGACACACGACAGATTTAGCCTCCACGCAGGGATTTCCTCCCTAAGCCGTCCAAATAGGGTTTAAACTGATTTCCACCCCGAAATACCCGACACACGACAGATTTAGCCTCCACGCAGGGGATTTCCTCCTAGCGATGGTGCAGCCGCAGGCTGCACCGTCCAAATAGGGTTTAAACTGATTTCCACCCCGAAATACCCGACACACGACAGATTTAGCCTCCACGCAGGGATTTCCTCCTAGCGATGCAGCCGCAGGCTGCACCGTCCAAATAGGGTTTAAACTGATTTCCACCCCGAAATACCCGATACACGACAGATTTAGCCTCCACGCAGGGATTTCCTCCCTAGCGACGCAGCCGCAGGCTGCACCGTCCAAATAGGGTTTAAACTGATTTCCACCCCGAAATACCCGACACACGACAGATTTAGCCTCCACGCAGGGATTTCTCCCCAAGCCGCAGGCTGCACCGTCCAAATAGGGTTTAAACTGATTTCCACCCCGAAATACCCGATACACGACAGATTTAGCCTCCACGCAGGATTTCCTCCCAAGCGATGGTGCAGCCGCAGGCTGCACCGTCCAAATAGGGTTTAAACTGATTTCCACCCCCGAAATACCCGACACACGACAGATTTAGCCTCCACGCAGGGGATTTCCTCCCCTAAGCCGTCCAAATAGGGTTTAAACTGATTTCCACCCCCGAAATACCCGACACACGACAGATTTAGCCTCCACGCAGGGGATTTCCTCCCCTAAGCGACGGTGCAGCCGCAGGCTGCACCGTCCAAATAGGGTTTAAACTGATTTCCACCCCCGAAATACCCGATACACGACAGATTTAGCCTCCACGCAGGGGATTTCCTCCCCTAAGCGATGGTGCAGCCGCAGGCTGCACCGTCCAAATAGGGTTTGAACTGATTTCCACCCCCGAAATACCCGACACACGACAGATTTAGCCTCCACGCAGGGGATTTCCTCCCAAGCGACGGCAGCCGCAGGCTGCACCGTCCAAATAGGGTTTAAACTGATTTCCACCCCGAAATACCCGACACACGACAGATTTAGCCTCCACGCAGGGATTTCCTCCTAAGCGATGAGCAGCCGCAGGCTGCACCGTCCAAATAGGGTTTAAACTGATTTCCACCCCCGAAATACCCGACACACGACAGATTTAGCCTCCACGCAGGGGATTTCCTCCCCTAAGCCGTCCAAATAGGGTTTAAACTGATTTCCACCCCCGAAATACCCGATACACGACAGATTTAGCCTCCACGCAGGGGATTTCCTCCCCTAAGCGATGGTGCAGCCGCAGGCTGCACCGTCCAAACAGGGTTTAAACTGATTTCCACCCCGAAATACCCGACACACGACAGATTTAGCCTCCACGCAGGGGATTTCCTCCTAAGCCGTCCAAATAGGGTTTAAACTGATTTCCACCCCGAAATACCCGACACACGACAGATTTAGCCTCCACGCAGGGGATTTCCTTCCTAGCGATGGTGCAGCCGCAGGCTGCACCGTCCAAATAGGGTTTAAACTGATTTCCACCCCGAAATACCCGATACACGACAGATTTAGCCTCCACGCAGGGGATTTCCTCCCCTAGCGATGGTGCAGCCGCAGGCTGCACCGTCCAAATAGGGTTTAAACTGATTTCCACCCCGAAATACCCGACACACGACAGATTTAGCCTCCACGCAGGGGATTTCCTCCTAAGCCGTCCAAATAGGGTTTAAACTGATTTCCACCCCGAAATACCCGACACACGACAGATTTAGCCTCCACGCAGGGGATTTCCTCCTAAGCGATGGTGCAGCCGCAGGCTGCACCGTCCAAATAGGGTTTAAACTGATTTCCACCCCGAAATACCCGATACACGACAGATTTAGCCTCCACGCAGGGATTTCCTCCCAGCGATGGTGCAGCCGCAGGCTGCTCCGTCCAAATAGGGTTTGAACTGATTTCCACCCCCAATATACCCGACACACGACAGATTTAGCCTCCACGCAGGGGATTTCCTCCCCTAAGCCGTCCAAATAGGGTTTAAACTGATTTCCACCCCCGAAATACCCGATACACGACAGATTTAGCCTCCACGCAGGGATTTCCTCCCCTAAGCGATGGTGCAGCCGCAGGCTGCACCGTCCAAATAGGGTTTAAACTGATTTCCACCCCCGAAATACCCGACACACGACAGATTTAGCCTCCACGCAGGGGATTTCCTCCCCTAAGCCGTCCAAATAGGGTTTAAACTGATTTCCACCCCCGAAATACCCGACACACGACAGATTTAGCCTCCACGCAGGGGATTTCCTCCCCTAAGCCGTCCAAATAGGGTTTAAACTGATTTCCACCCCCGAAATACCCGATACACGACAGATTTAGCCTCCACGCAGGGGATTTCCTCCCCTAAGCCGTCCAAATAGGGTTTAAACTGATTTCCACCCCCGAAATACCCGATACACGACAGATTTAGCCTCCACGCAGGGATTTCTCCTAAGCCGTCCAAATAGGGTTTAAACTGATTTCCACCCCGAAATACCCGACACACGACAGATTTAGCCTCCACGCAGGGATTTCCTCCCAAGCGATGCAGCCGCAGGCTGCACCGTCCAAATAGGGTTTAAACTGATTTCCACCCCGAAATACCCGACACACGACAGATTTAGCCTCCACGCAGGGGATTTCCTCCTAAGCGATGAGCAGCCGCAGGCTGCACCGTCCAAATAGGGTTTAAACTGATTTCCACCCCGAAATACCCGATACACGACAGATTTAGCCTCCACGCAGGGGATTTCTCCTAGCGATGAGCAGCCGCAGGCTGCACCGTCCAAATAGGGTTTAAACTGATTTCCACCCCGAAATACCCGACACACGACAGATTTAGCCTCCACGCAGGGATTTCCTCCTAAGCGATGCAGCCGCAGGCTGCACCGTCCAAATAGGGTTTAAACTGATTTCCACCCCGAAATACCCGACACACGACAGATTTAGCCTCCACGCAGGGGATTTCCTCCTAAGCGACAGCCGCAGGCTGCACCGTCCAAATAGGGTTTAAACTGATTTCCACCCCGAAATACCCGACACACGACAGATTTAGCCTCCACGCAGGGATTTCCTCCCTAAGCCGTCCAAATAGGGTTTAAACTGATTTCCACCCCGAAATACCCGATACACGACAGATTTAGCCTCCACGCAGGGATTTCCTCCTAGCGATGAGGTGCAGCCGCAGGCTGCACCGTCCAAATAGGGTTTAAACTGATTTCCACCCCGAAATACCCGACACACGACAGATTTAGCCTCCACGCAGGGGATTTCCTCCCTAAGCCGTCCAAATAGGGTTTAAACTGATTTCCACCCCGAAATACCCGACACACGACAGATTTAGCCTCCACGCAGGGATTTCCTCCCAGCAGCCGCAGGCTGCACCGTCCAAATAGGGTTTGAACTGATTTCCACCCCCGAAATACCCGACACACGACAGATTTAGGCTCCACGCAGGGGATTTCCTCCCCTAAGCGACAATGCAGCCGCAGGCTGCACCGTCCAAACAGGGTTTAAACCGATTTCCACCCCCGAAATACCCGATACACGACAGATTTAGCCTCCACGCAGGGGATTTCCTCCCCTAAGCAACGGTGCAGCCGCAGGCTGCACCGTCCAAATAGGGTTTAAACTAATTTCCACCCCCCAAATACCCGACACACGACAGATTTAGCCTCCACGCAGGGGATTTCCTCCCTAAGCCGTCCAAATAGGGTTTAAACTGATTTCCACCCCGAAATACCCGATACACGACAGATTTAGCCTCCACGCAGGGGATTTCCTCCTAGCGATGAGCAGCCGCAGGCTGCACCGTCCAAATAGGGTTTAAACTGATTTCCACCCCCGAAATACCCGACACACGACAGATTTAGCCTCCACGCAGGGGATTTCCTCCCCTAAGCCGTCCAAATAGGGTTTAAACTGATTTCCACCCCCGAAATACCCGATACACGACAGATTTAGCCTCCACGCAGGGATTTCCTCCCCTAAGCGATGGTGCAGCCGCAGGCTGCACCGTCCAAATAGGGTTTAAACTGATTTCCACCCCGAAATACCCGATACACGACAGATTTAGCCTCCACGCAGGGGATTTCCTCCCTAAGCCCGCAGGCTGCACCGTCCAAATAGGGTTTAAACTGATTTCCACCCCGAAATACCCGACACACGACAGATTTAGCCTCCACGCAGGATTTCCTCCCTAAGCCGTCCAAATAGGGTTTAAACTGATTTCCACCCCCGAAATACCCGATACACGACGGATTTAGGCTCCACGCAGGGATTTCCTCCCCTAAGCGATGAGCAGCCGCAGGCTGCACCGTCCAAATAGGGTTTAAACTGATTTCCACCCCGAAATACCCGACACACGACAGATTTAGCCTCCACGCAGGGGATTTCCTCCCTAAGCCGTCCAAATAGGGTTTAAACTGATTTCCACCCCGAAATACCCGACACACGACAGATTTAGCCTCCACGCAGGGATTTCCTCCCAGCGATGAGCCGCAGGCTGCACCGTCCAAATAGGGTTTAAACTGATTTCCACCCCGAAATACCCGATACACGACAGATTTAGCCTCCATGCAGGGGATTTCCTCCCTAAGCGACGGCACCGTCCAAATAGGGTTTAAACTGATTTCCACCCCCGAAATACCCGATACACGACAGATTTAGCCTCCACGCAGGGATTTCCTCCCCTAAGCGATGGTGCAGCCGCAGGCTGCACCGTCCAAATGGAGTTTAAACTGATTTCCACCCCCGAAATACCCGATACACGACAGATTTAGCCTCCACGCAGGGGATTTCCTCCCCTAAGCCGTCCAAATAGGGTTTAAACTGATTTCCAACCCCGAAATACCCGATACACGACAGATTTAGCCTCCACGCAGGGATTTCCTCCCCTAAGCGATGGTGCAGCCGCAGGCTGCACCGTCCAAATAGGGTTTAAACTGATTTCCACCCCCGAAATACCCGACACACGACAGATTTAGCCTCCACGCAGGGGATTTCCTCCCCTAAGCCGTCCAAATAGGGTTTAAACTGATTTCCACCCCCGAAATACCCGACACACGACAGATTTAGCCTCCACGCAGGGGATTTCCTCCCCTAAGCGATGGTGCAGCCGCAGGCTGCACCGTCCAAATGGGGTTTAAACTGATTTCCACCCCCGAAATACCCGATACACGACAGATTTAGCCTCCACGCAGGGATTTCTCCCTAGCGATGGTGCAGCCGCAGGCTGCACCGTCCAAATAGGGTTTAAACTGATTTCCACCCCGAAATACCCGACACACGACAGATTTAGCCTCCACGCAGGGGATTTCCTCCCCTAAGCTGTCCAAATAGGGTTTAAACTGATTAACACCCCCGAAATACCCGACACACGACAGATTTAGCCTCCACGCAGGGGATTTCCTCCCCTAAGCGATGCAGCCGCAGGCTGCACCGTCCAAATAGGGTTTAAACTGATTTCCACCCCGAAATACCCGACACACGACAGATTTAGCCTCCACGCAGGGGATTTCCTCCCTAAGCCGTCCAAATAGGGTTTAAACTGATTTCCACCCCGAAATACCCGACACACGACAGATTTAGCCTCCACGCAGGGATTTCCTCCTAGCGATGGTGCAGCCGCAGGCTGCACCGTCCAAATAGGGTTTAAACTGATTTCCACCCCGAAATACCCGACACACGACAGATTTAGCCTCCACGCAGGGATTTCCTCCCCTAAGCGATGGTGCAGTCGCAGGCTGCACCGTCCAAATGGGGTTTAAACTGATTTCCACCCCCGAAATACCCGACACACGACAGATTTAGCCTCCACGCAGGGGATTTCCTCCCCTAAGCGATGGTGCAGCCGCAGGCTGCACCGTCCAAATAGGGTTTAAACTGATTTCCACCCCCGAAATACCCGACACACGACAGATTTAGCCTCCACGCAGGGGATTTCCTCCCCTAAGCCGTCCAAATAGGGTTTAAACTGATTTCCACCCCCGAAATACCCGACACACGACAGATTTAGCCTCCACGCAGGGGATTTCCTCCCCTAAGCCGTCCAAATAGGGTTTAAACTGATTTCCACCCCCGAAATACCCGATACACGACAGATTTAGCCTCCACGCAGGGATTTCCTCCTAGCGACGGTGCAGCCGCAGGCTGCACCGTCCAAATAGGGTTTAAACTGATTTCCACCCCGAAATACCCGACACACGACAGATTTAGCCTCCACGCAGGGGATTTCCTCCCTAAGCGACGGCCGCAGGCTGCACCGTCCAAATAGGGTTTAAACTGATTTCCACCCCGAAATACCCGACACACGACAGATTTAGCCTCCACGCAGGGGATTTCCTCCTAAGCGACAGCCGCAGGCTGCACCGTCCAAATAGGGTTTAAACTGATTTCCACCCCGAAATACCCGACACACGACAGATTTAGCCTCCACGCAGGGATTTCTCCCAGCGATAAGCTGCAGGCTGCACCGTCCAAATAGGGTTTAAACTGATTTCCACCCCGAAATACCCGACACACGACAGATTTAGCCTCCACGCAGGGGATTTCCTCCCTAAGCGAGCAGCCGCAGGCTGCACCGTCCAAATAGGGTTTAAACTGATTTCCACCCCCCGAAATACCCGACACACGACAGATTTAGCCTCCACGCATGGGATTTCCTTCCCTAAGCGATGGTGCAGCCGCAGGCTGCACCGTCCAAATAGGGTTTAAACTGATTTCCACCCCCGAAATACCCGACACACGACAGATTTAGCCTCCACGCAGGGGATTTCCTCCCCTAAGCCGTCCAAATAGGGTTTAAACTGATTTCCACCCCCGAAATACCCGACACACGACAGATTTAGCCTCCACGCAGGGGATTTCCTCCCAAGCCGCTGCACCGTCCAAGTAGGGTTTGAACTGATTTCCACCCCCGAAATACCCGACACACGACAGATTTAGCCTCCACGCAGGGGATTCCCTCCCAAGCAGCCGCAGGCTGCACCGTCCAAATAGGGTTTAAACTGATTTCCACCCCGAAATACCCGACACACGACAGATTTAGCCTCCACGCAGGGGATTTCCTCCTAGCGATGGTGCAGCCGCAGGCTGCACCGTCCAAATAGGGTTTAAACTGATTTCCACCCCGAAATACCCGACACACGACAGATTTAGCCTCCACGCAGGGATTTCCTCCTAAGCGATGAGCAGCCGCAGGCTGCACCGTCCAAATAGGGTTTAAACTGATTTCCACCCCGAAATACCCGACACACGACAGATTTAGCCTCCACGCAGGGATTTCTCCCTGCAGCCGCAGGCTGCACCGTCCAAATAGGGTTTAAACTGATTTCCACCCCGAAATACCCGACACACGACAGATTTAGCCTCCACGCAGGGATTTCCTCCTAAGCGATGCAGCCGCAGGCTGCACCGTCCAAATAGGGTTTAAACTGATTTCCACCCCGAAATACCCGATACACGACAGATTTAGCCTCCACGCAGGGGATTTCCTCCCGCAGGCTGCACCGTCGAAATAGGGTTTAAACTGATTTCCACCCCGAAATACCCGATACACGACAGATTTAGCCTCCACGCAGGGGATTTCCTCCCCTAAGCCGTCCAAATAGGGTTTAAACTGATTTCCACCCCCGAAATACCCGATACACGACAGATTTAGCCTCCACGCAGGGGATTTCCTCCCCTAAGCCGTCCAAATAGGGTTTAAACTGATTTCCACCCCCGAAATACCCGATACACGACAGATTTAGCCTCCACGCATGGGATTTCCTTCCCTAAGCGATGGTGCAGCCGCAGGCTGCACCGTCCAAATAGGGTTTGAACTGATTTCCACCCCCGAAATACCCGACACACGACAGATTTAGCCTCCACGCAGGGGATTTCCTCCCCTAAGCCGTCCAAATAGGGTTTAAACTGATTTCCACCCCCGAAATACCCGATACACGACAGATTTAGCCTCCACGCAGGGGATTTCCTCCTAGCGACGGTGCAGCCGCAGGCTGCACCGTCCAAATAGGGTTTAAACTGATTTCCACCCCGAAATACCCGACACACGACAGATTTAGCCTCCACGCAGGGGATTTCCTCCTCAAGCCGCAGGCTGCACCGTCCAAATAGGGTTTAAACTGATTTCCACCCCGAAATACCCGACACACGACAGATTTAGCCTCCACGCAGGGGATTTCTCCCTAAGCCGTGCACCGTCCAAATAGGGTTTAAACTGATTTCCACCCCCGAAATACCCGGATACACGACAGATTTAGCCTCCACGCAGGGATTTCCTCTAAGCAGCCGCAGGCTGCACCGTCCAAATAGGGTTTAAACTGATTTCCACCCCGAAATACCCGGACACACGACAGATTTAGCCTCCACGCAGGGGATTTCCTCCCTAAGCCGTCCAAATAGGTTTAAACTGATTTCCACCCCGAAATACCCGATACACGACAGATTTAGCCTCCACGCAGGGGATTTCCTCCTAAGCGATGCAGCCGCAGGCTGCACCGTCCAAATAGGGTTTAAACTGATTTCCACCCCGAAATACCCGACACACGACAGATTTAGCCTCCACGCAGGGGATTTCTCCTGCACCGTCCAAATAGGGTTTAAACTGATTTCCACCCCGAAATACCCGGACACACGACAGATTTAGCCTCCACGCAGGGGATTTCCTCCTAAGCCGTCCAAATAGGGTTTAAACTGATTTCCACCCCGAAATACCCGATACACGACAGATTTAGCCTCCACGCAGGGGATTTCCTCCCCAAGCCGTCCAAATAGGGTTTAAACTGATTTCCACCCCGAAATACCCGATACACGACAGATTTAGCCTCCACGCAGATTTCTCCTAAGCCTGCACCGTCCAAATAGGGTTTAAACTGATTTCCACCCCGAAATACCCGACACACGACAGATTTAGCCTCCACGCAGGGATTTCCTCCCTAAGCCGTCCAAATAGGG